>CAIGRP010030243.1:0-16075 GCA_903798385.1 Fraxinus cuspidata
TCCATTGAGTACTTTCAGGCTTCTAGTCATTCAAGTTTATGTTGATTTACTGCATCATTTTTGTGATATCTGTTCAAATGGCTTCCATGTTTATGCATTGAGGACAATGTAAAATTTTAGTTGGGGGAGGATCTGATGGATTTTGTTGTGAATTTCATGTGATTTACATAATTATCACGGAGTTTCAATTAAGTTTGAGGGTGAAACATTCGTCATTTTACTGCAATATTTACATGTTTGAAAATTCGTTTATTTCTAGCTTTTATCTTTTAGCATTAGATTATAATCATAGTTTTGTATGCTTGTGTGGGTTTAATAACTATGCCGGCTATGATGTGATTATTGGAATAAGTATCAGCTGTGAATATTGAAGATAGTATAGCATTAGATTAATCTAAATCTGTTCATGTAAAACTTGACATACATTCTCTATGCATGTTACTCATGTTTGACATATTGAGTGAGTGATGCGGTTCATTATGTAGAGGATAGTTGAACATAGTAACTAAACCCAAGTAACCTCTAGTGTATTACTTAATAATCCAACTAAAGGTTAGTTTGAAGATGATTGAATTGTTACAAGGAAACATTGACATGAGTAGGGATTCCGTGCATGAAAATATTGTGTGGATTGTCTAAAACCTGATGAGATGAAAACGAGGTGAAAGTTTTAAGTTAGAGGTTAGTTTTAGAAATTGGATGTCTAAAAGAAAAGGGGCATTGCACTAATCTTTGAGTACATAAAAGTGTCCTTTTGAGCTTATATAACTTGGGCACATTTGATAAGAAACAAGTAACTTAGTCTAGTTTTAAAGGTTAAAGCAATCAAAAATATAGGTGAATCTCAACTTGTTGAAGTGCGAACTTTTAGGAGTAAGGTTTATCCAAACTAAGAGAGGATAAGGATAAAATTGAGTAACTTCAACTTAGGATGCACCCTCGGAAAATTGAGTGAAAGGCATAAGTTTGGGGAGTGTGTATTTCTCGAGCGAGAAAACGATATATTTGACTATTATGGGTCAAGTGTTGAACCAATCACAACCTTAACATGTCAATATGAGTTTTCACACACATACGTCAGGTTACGCATGTAACAGGTGGAGATTGATTTAATTTTTGCACTGTTGTAATTTTTCATTTGTTTGATTACCAAATTCCAAACCTGAGACACGGCATGTTGTTAAACCATGTTGTTTGTAGAGTTAAGTTATATTTTTGTTTGAGGACAAACAATAGTTCAAGTTTGGGGAGTTTTATAAGTGCATTTTTACACACTTATTTCAATGTCAAAACATAGAAAATTGTTGATTAATATGTTGGAATATAGCTTAATTTTATATAATTCATGTTTTGCAGGACAAAGTAATGAATGTAGCTTAACTCATCCCTTTTTGGAACCCTTAAGCATTCTCCATCTCCCTGTGGATACGACACTCCAAAACTGCACTACAACTACCGTGTTATTCTTTGGACGTAATCATGACACATGTTATAATAATTGGAATGCGAGGATGATGATTTACATTTAATCAATAAATTATAATATTTAGGAAGTTATTAAATATGATCCTTATGTGCCTACCAAGATTATTAAAATTGATGGCAAATATGATCAAACTAATTCATAACTTAGAGAGGAGTATGACAAAAGAAAATTATCCTTGAATGCTAGAGCCAAAAATCTATTTTATTGTGCTTTAGAAAGGAATAAATTTAATCGTATTAGAACATGTAATTCTGCATCTTATATTTGACATGCATTAGAAGTTACTCATGTTGGCACTAATAAAGTAAATGAAATCAAGATTAATCTCTTGGTTAAAGAATTTGAAAACTTTTTCATGAAACATGAACCCATTGTTGACATGATTACTCGCTTCACCAATATTTTTAATGGTCTCAAAGGCTTTGATCACAAATTTACTAATGGTGAGATTGTAATTAAAATGCTTAGGTCACTATTGGAATATTAGAGCTCATTAAGGACGTTGATAAAGAACACAAAAGTATCAACTCATATCAATTGGAAGAATTTTATGGGACTTTGATGACATATGAGCTTTACAACGTCGAAACTAAGGAGAAAAACAAAGAAATGCAAAGAGGAATTAAAGGAGCCTTCTAAGCACTAAATTGCTCTTAAGTCGGCAATTGAAGAATGAAGTACAAGTGAAAATATGTGTGATGAAGAGCTCGATGATCTAATCTTTCTTATCAAAAAATGGAGAGGCTTTTAAAATAATTGAAAATTCCAAAAAAAAAAAAAAAAGAATAAAATGGTGAAAAAAAAAAGCAAGAAAATCATTTGCTATGATTGTGATAAATCCGGTCACAAAATAACCGAGTGCCCAACAAGAAGAAAGGTATCAAGAAAAAGAGACTCCAAACAACACGAGATAAAATCAACGATAATGATTACGATGAAAATGATAATCAAGAAAAAATTGACAACGTGTGTTTCATAGCAATCGAAGATGAGGTAAACTCTATTGAAAAATATTCATATGATGATCTATCTACCTCTTATGATGAAATTTAGAGAAATTTGAAAAGCTTAATCTAAATCACTTCATTCTTAAAAATAATCATTACTTGTTGAAAAATGAAATGAAGAAAATTATAGAAACTTTAAAGGAAAATGTTGATTATGATTTATTGATTAAGAAAATTCTTCTAGGAAAGAAGAAGTTGAAGAGTTAACTAAGATTATTTGTAGATTTACTCAAGGTAAAAAAAAAAAAATTGATTTAATGCTTGGTGATTAAAAGTGTATTTTTGATAAAGGAGAAATTGGTTATAAATTATTTTTGAAACAAAAATCTATTTGTCAAAACTTCAAACAACTCTCATTCAAAAACTATATGTAGCTTTTGCAACAAAGATGGACATATTGCTTATAATTGTCTAACCAAAAAGAGGTTACACTTTGAAAGTAAGAACAAGAAGATTTGAGAATCCACTAATAAGGACCCAAACTTGTATGGGTAACAAAAATCAAAAATAGAATTATGTTTTGCAGGTACCAAAAAAGATGAAGAACAAATGGTTCTTGGATAGTGGATGCTTAAAACACATGACTCGAGATAGAATGTTACTATCAAATTTCAAAAAGAAGGATGTAGGTCATGTTACATTCTGAGATAATGCAAAAGGAAAAATTATTGGAAATGAAAACATTGGTAATCATTATTCTCCTTCAATTGAAAATGTTTTATTGGTAGACCTCAAACATAATTTATTTAGTATTAGTCATATATATGATAAATGTTATCATATTAAATTTGATTCTTCTAAATGTTTTATTAAAGATACTACACCAAAAGAGGTGATATTTATAGAAAGTCGAAACAAATATGTTTATATCATAAAATATAAATAGATAATTTGAAAGTGATGAAATATGTTTATCTAGTTTATATGAGGATACTTGATTGTGGCATGGGCGATTAGGTCATGTTAGTTAGCTTGGATCTTCTCTCAAAAATCCTCAAAAAATGTTTTGTCAAAAGTTTGCCAAATTAACTTTTTTAAATTCACTTGGGTTCTATTCTTAAATTTTAAAGATGAAGCTTTGAATATATTCAAATATTATAGCAAAAATGTTCAAAACGAAAAATGATGCTTTATTACAACTATTAGGAGTGATTATGGTGAAAAATTTGATAATATCTCTTTTGAAAATCTTCGTAATGAAAATGATTATGAACATAATTTATTGGCTCCTAGAACTCCTCAACAAAATGATGTAGTAGAAAGAAAGAATCGCTCATTGCAAGAAATAGCTAGGACCATGTTAAATGAAGACTATTTACCAGAGGATACTTGATTGTGGCATGGGCAATTAGGTCATGTTAGTTAGCTTGGATCTTCTCTCAAAAATCCTCAAAAATTGTTTTGTCAAAAGTTTGCCAAATTAACTTTTTTAAATTCACTTGGGTTCTATTATTAAATTTTAAAGATGAAGCTTTGAATATATTCAAATATTAAAGCAAAAATGTTCAAAACGAAAAATGATGCTCTATTACAACTATTAGGAGTGATTATGGTGAAGAATTTGATAATATCGCTTTTGAAAATCTTCGTAATGAAAATGATTATGAACATAATTTATTGGCTCCTAGAACTCCTCGACAAAATGATGTAGTAGAAAGAAAGAATCGCACATTACAAGAAATTGTTAGGACCGTGCTAAATGAAAATAACATGCCAAAATACTTTTGGGTCGAAGCCGTTAATACAACTTGTTATATTGTTAATAGAGTTTTAGTTAGTCAAAAGAAAACTAAAACCCCTTATGAGCTTTGGAAAAATATAATTTTAAATATTGATTATTTCAAAAAAAAAAAATTGATTGCAAATGCTTTATTTTAAACATAAAAGAAAATTTGGCACAATTTGATTCAAAATCCAATATTTGAATTTTTTTTTTTTTAGGATATTCATCGACTAGAAAAACTTATAGAGTGTTTAACAAAATGACATTGAAGAATTCATGCATACTTTCGATGAAACTAATCCTCTTGATCCTGAGAAATGTATTGTTAATGACGTAAGGTTAAAAATTCCTTCCGATCAAATATATATTCAAAAGACCAAAATAAGGAAGATCCAAAAAATGAATACAAGAAAGAAGCAAACGCTCAACAAAGTGAAGAAGAACCTACCGAAGCACAAAATGATCATTCTCTACAAAAATTATGGGGATTTGTTCCATCTCATCCATCTAAATGTATTATTGCTAGAGTTTCTACTAGAAATCATCTTAATGGTTGCGCTTTTGCATTTACTTGTCATAAATAATTTACTTTTTATCAAATGGATGTCAAAAGTACATTTCTAAATGGATTTATTCAAGAAGTCTTTGTTGACAACACCCGATTTTAAAGATCACAAGTATTCGGACTATATTTTTAAACTTAGAAATATTCTTTATGGTTTAAAACAAATTCTTAGCTTGGTATGAAAAGAGGTGATATTTATAGGAAGTCGAAGCAAAAATATTTATAACATAAATATAGAATTTAAAAGTGATGAAAGATGTTTATCAAGTTTAAATGAGGATACTTGGTTGTGGCATAGGAGATTAGGTCTTGTTAGTTAGCTTGGATCTTCTCTAAAAAATCTCCAAAAATTGTTTTGTCAAAAGTTTGCCAAATTTAAAGTTTGATAAAAAAAAAATTTGTGATACTTGACAATTTGGTAAATAAGTGAAAAGCTCTTTTAAGCCTAAACTATACTCTTCGACTACAAAACACTTCAACTACTGGACATAGATCTTTTTGGATCTAAAACCATTAATTTGGATTGGAAAACATTAGGCTTTCGTCATTGTCGATGACTTTTCTAATTTCACTTGGGTTCTATTCTTTAATCTTAAAGATGAAGTTTTGAATGTATTCAAACATTATTGCAAAAAGTTCAAAATGAAAAATGATGCTCTATTACTACTATTAGGAGTGATGATGGTGGAGAATTTGATTAATTGCTTTTGATAATTTTTGTAATGAAATGGGTATGAACATAATTTTTCGATTCCTATAACTTCTCAACAAAATGGTGTAGTAGAAAAAAAGAATCGCAATTCATGATTCCTTCTCTATTTCTTATCTCTAGTTCGTATAACACCCAGAATACGAACACTAAAACTAATACTTTCTCCTTCTCTCTTTGGATTGTTTGATGAATTTTAAATTCTAAATATGCAAAAAGAACTAAATTAATTTGAAAGAAATCATGTTTGAGATTTAATCGCTAGACCAAATGATCAAACCGTCTTCAATACAAAATGGATTTTTAGAAATAAACGAGACGAAAATGGGATAATTGTGCGTAACAATGCTAGATTAGTGGTCCAAGGTTACATCAAGAAGAAAATATCGATTTTGAAGAAATCTTTGTAGCGGTTGCTAGATTAGAATATATTCGCATACTTATTGCATTTGCTTGTCATAAATAATTTACTCTTTATCAAATGGGTGTCAAAAATGCATTCTAAGTGGTTTTATTTAAGAAGTCTTTGTCGAGCAACCCCTGATTTTAAAGGTTACAAGTATTCGGGCTAAATTTTTAAACTTAAAAAGGTTCTTTACGGTTTAAAACATACTCTTAGAGCTTGGTATGAAAGATTAAACAAATTTCTACTTCCAAATGGTTTTTCAATAGGTAAAGCGGATATTACTCTTTTCGTTAAAACGCAAAAAATGAAATGAATGTTATTCAAATTTATGTTGATTGTATTATAATTGGTGCAATTAATATCTATCTTTGTGAAGTATTTTTAAAATGTATGAGCATGGAATTTGAAATGAGCAAGATGGGAGAACTTAAATTCCTTCATGATCTCCAAATTAAGCAAACTAATGGTGGGATATTCATCGATCAAAATAAGTACATATTGAATATGCTCAAGAGGTTTAAACAAAATGACTTGAAGCCAATGAACACTCCCATAAGTACATCCACAAAATTGGACAAAGACAAACAAGGTACTTCCATTGATATAACAAAATATTGAGATATGTTTAGAACTCTTCTTTACTTAACCGCAAGTAGACCCGATATTAGGTTTAGTATGTATTTATGTGCTAGATTTCAATCAAATCCTAAAAATACACCTTAGTGCCGTAAAAACAATTTTTAAATATCTAAGTGGCACTAGAACCTTAGAACTTTTATTCGGATGCCGATTGGGCCAGTTGCACAATTGATCACAAAAGTACAGTGGAATATGTCATTTTCTAGGCTTTGCACTAGTTTCATAGTTTAGTAAGAAACAAAATTTCGTTGCATTGTCTACAATTAAAGCCGAATATATTTTGGTCGCTAGTTGTTGTGCACAAGTGTTATGGATGAAACAAACTTTTAGCGATCATCATTTATCAGTTGATCATATACATATCATGTGTGATATCACTAGTGCCATAAACTTAACTAAAAATTCCATTTTGCACTCTCGAATGAAGTATATGGAAATTAGACATCACTTTCTAAGAGATCATGTACAAAAGGGAGTTATTATGTTAAAATTTGTGAACATGAAAAATCAATTAGCTGATATCTTCACTAAACCTCTAGCACTTGACTGATTTTCATATATACGAAGACGTTTAGGCATTATTGATAAATTCAAAGCGCATAACTATGTTGAATTCATACTATGTGTTCATTTATATTTTTATATGTGGCATTATTTATTTTATATTTGATTCAGTATATAAAAAAAGATCCGGATGAGTGAACGGACTGTCTTGACATCTTGTCCAATTTGACAAAAAGTTCTACCTAAAACGAGTTCGGACAATTCAGACGTCCGAGTGTTCAACGCAATTCCCATTTTTTAAAATAGCGTAACATGCATTTTCTCTTCCATTTTCTTCCCATTTTCTTGCGTTTTCTGCCTAAATCTCCTCTACATCCTTCATTTTTCCATTCCAAATTATCAATTCCTTCTCAAATTCAAAAACCCAACAGTTCTACATTTCACATTCCTAAAAAATTCGAACTTTCTTCCACTAAAAACTCAAAATCCTCCAAAATCTGAAAACCTAGTGAGTTTCCAATATGTTCTATTCTTTTACAATTTTTTTTTACCATGATAGGGTTTGAAAGAGTGGGAAAAAGACTCAAGAATACCTTGAGAAGATCTCTTCCGCCCTCTTCCGATGAAGAATTTGACATGGAACCCGAGGTTTCGGCCAACCCTTTCGAAAAATTTCTAATTTAATAGGTAAAAATGTTGATTTCGCTGATTTTACTATTGATCACCCGTATTTCACATAGAGGAATATTTTGAAAATATGGGTTGGATAACAATTGCTACATTAGGGGAACATGCATTTCTACGTCTCATGAAAGAATTTTACAAAAACATGGTCATTATTTTTCCTTCGGATGAGATTTCTTATTTACTTTAGAACATTTGTATTACCATCAACAAAGCTCTCATCCGAGATATTCTCGAGCTTGAAATGTGTGAAACCCAAATTTTTCTTCATAAGATTCATCCCGTTTTGAAAGGATATAATCCTACCAAAGCATGTTGTCGAGTCACCGGGAAGAACATAGAGAATATCACCAAATTTAGTGCAAATCAACTCACTCTTTCATGTAAAGTTCTACAAAACATTAGTTCCCATGTCATTCAACCTTTAAAGGGTCATCGAGATGAAGTAAATAATTTTGATCTTTTTCATTCATGATTCATTTCTAGTCGAGTAGAAATTAGATTTTCCAACAATTATATTAGGTCCCATGAAACTTGTCCATTCATGTTAAAGTTCTACCTTATGGCATGTTTCTTACAATTTCTTTTTTGAAATTTCTTTAAATGATGAGATCTTCGATAAACTTCGCCCTACTGACACCTTAAATATTCAAACTCTTAAAGCATGAAAATAGTAAAAGAACATGGTCAATGGATAGCTCACACAAAAGAGTTGGGATCCTACATCGGGTCCTTCCACTCTACCCTTCGATGGAGATGAAGATGATGTGCCACAAGTTTCAAATCCTCCTCAAAACATTCTAGGCTCTAGTGTTAATCCTTTTTCGATCGGTGGTTTGACATTTACAGAGGATCATTATAATCTCCTCAACGAGAGCATCAATTCACTTGCATCCTCTATTGATGACCTTAGTGGAATGCTTCTACAATTGCAAGTTCTAACAAGCCTCCATCCAAGCCCAACAAGATGCAATTCAAGTTCAACAAGTAGCGATGCAGACTCAGTAGAATGCCTTCTACCTCACTTTCCTCTACCACCTCCTCCAAAGCCGTAGTTTTGGTTTATATTTTATATCCATGTCTTGGATACACTCATCTAGCTTCTTTTATAGATAAATTTGTTTTTATATATTTGGATATCTTGTGTCTGCTTGGATGACATTTACATCCTATTATTTGTGATTATGGTTGTCTTTTATTTTGATCTATGACTACTTTGTGTTTTTCGATCCACACTTACATTTTTTTGCTTATATCAAAAGGGGGGAAAACATATAAGATGATATGCATATATGTTTAACAATAATTAACAAATATGATATAAATGTGATATGAAAATGTTGTATGTTCACTTGTATAAGATAGAGGGAATATATGTAAAATAGATAGGGGAAATATACAAATCATATCTGATATCTAAAATATTTCATCCCTTATCAATTTGTTGTAAATCATCTTCATTTGTCATAATAAAAAAGGGAGAAATTGTTGACCTATGGTTGAATTCATGTTTTGATTATAGCAAACAAATTATTTTTATTTCTAACAATTCGAGTGTTTATAGCTATACTTGCAAAGTTAATCAGAGAAAAAAATATCATTAACAAAAGACTCGCATTGGACGATTAATAAAAATTGAAATGAAAACCGAGCATTAACATCAAATCACTCGAAGACAAAAAACTTCAATAGTCAAATATCGAAGATATTAGATTTAGATGTTTTGGATTCATATATAAAAGTAAAATGTTTTAATACTTGGCAATGAATCATTAAAAGCTCAATGAATAAATTTTTATGCACAAGAAAAAATTAATTCATAAAAATACTTGCATAAAAATTACTTTTCAAAAGGTAAGTATTTCAACTTGACATTCAAACCTTTTACAACGTCACTTACCTTGGAAAATTAAGTGAAAACATATTTCAAAAGCCTATAAATTTCAAAAACAATCAAAAAAGAAAAATCCGGGAAAAAGTCCTGACGGACGTCCGGTTCGTCCAACGGTCACTTTTTTTTAACCCTTCTGCATTCTGATGTACAACTGCTAGTTTAGTTTTCCAATTTAGGATGCGGACGTCCGGATGAGTTGTTCGATTAGCCAGGATTTTTGGCATTTTGACTGCTATAAATATCATTTCACTTTGCATTTATTATAACGCTTTTAGAGTATTTAAGTGAGATATTTTTTAGCTAAAATATATTAGTCTCATATCTTATTTGTCTTTATCAAATAATTTATTTTGAAAAACTTTTGATTGAATCAACTTTAGAAATCATTCTTTTCATCAAAGTTTTTTTCTCTTATCTAACACTTGAGCTTCATTTATTGTTATTCACTAAAATGTTAGGCTATTTCTCTCTTTATATTTAATTTGATCATACCATTTATTAAGAGATAGGTTTCAAATTGTAAAATCAATTTTCTTTAAATCTGTGAGTCATATTGAGGTCCCGTAAACTCAATATTGTATAAGGATTATTGCTCCTTGTTTGTAAGTCACCGAAAGCATTGTAAGGGTTTGGATTGCACCATAAGTCAATCAAATATAATGAAAATGTCTTACTCATGATGAGAAGCTTGGTGATGGAGGACGTAAATCATTGTTTGAGATCGAACCTCCACAATTACATTGTTTGCACACTCTCTTCCATTTTACTTATTGCTTTCACACTTGTGCATTTTTGTTTGATTGACTTATTCATTTTCAATTGGTTTAAACTTGAATTAATTTTTCGAAAAAGTTTTTAATAACCAATTCACCCATTTGGTTAGTTATTCTTGGGTTAGAGATTGTCAGACTTCACGGGCACCCGTTCCATCATATCTTAATCGTGACCCCAAGTTTACTTCTGCATTTTGGAAGAACCTACATAAGGCTATGGGTACAAAGTTAACATTTAGCACGACGTTCCAATTACAAATAGATGGACAGTTAGAGAGGACAATTCAGACTCTTGAGGTCATGTTACGAGCTTGTATTATTGACTTCCAAGTTATTTGGGAAGAGTTCCTTCCATTAGTTGAGTTCGCCTAGAATAATAGCTTCCAATCTGCTATTGGTATGGCACCCTTTAAGGCATTATACAAATAGAAATGTAGATCGTCTATCCATTGGGACGAGGTTAGAGAAAGAAAATTAATTGGCCCTGAGATTGTCCAACAAACAGTTGAGGTTGTTGAGAAAATTCAACAAAAGACTGCTCAGAGTAAGCAGAAAAGCTTTGCTAATAAACGAAAAAATAAAAAAAAGCTATAGAATTCGTTGTAGGTGACATTGTCTTTTAGAGGGTGGCGTCTATGAAGGATGTAATGAGATTTGGAATGAAAGGGAAGTTGAGTCTTCACTTTGTTGGACCTTTTGAGATATTGGAGAGAATAGGTAATTTGGCCAATCGAATCGCACTACCACCAACATTGTCGAGTGTATAATGTATTTCATGTTTCCATGTTGAGAAAGTATATTTCAAATGTTTCTCATACACTCAGCTATGAATTTTTGGAACTTAGTGTGGATTCGACATATAAAGAATTTTATTAAGATATTAGAAAGATTGAAAAAGAACTTAGAAGGGAGAAGATAAACTTAGTAAAAGTACTTTAGATGAATCATGTTATAGAAGAAGCAACTTGGAAGATGAGATACATTCAAGTATCCGCATTTATTTGGTATGTTTTAATTTCGAGGACGAACATTATTTTAAGGGGTAGGAGTTTGTAACGCAACATACTTATTTTTAATTATTATCATGTCATTTAGATTATGTATTAATATTGCATTTACTGTTTAATTTATATGACTATTTTTTTTTATCATGGCTAACTATAATTTTTGCAGTGGAATGTGTTTTGGAGGCCTAGATAATGGACGTGCCATTAGTTTAAATCTAAAATAATAATGATGATGATATTTGGACAAAATAAAATTATATTAAATTGGTAAAGTGAAATATATGATTTTAACTAAGTTAAAGGGATAAATAATGGGCCTTAAAGATTAATTAGCAGAAATTGGGTCTAATTAATCTCAATGTAACAATACATCAACGAGAAGTTAATTCGATAATTTTAGTGATTCTTTTTTTTCTATTATAAGGAAGGAAAAAGTTCAAATTCATCTTTATTGAAAAATCGAAGAAAAAACCATTTTAATAGAACCTGCTACGAAAAAAGTGTGATTAGATTGGAAATAAAATTCATACCTAAGTTGTTCACCTCGATGATGATAAATTTTGATTCCACCATTATAATGTAACACTCATTCTATGCCTCCATTCTGAGAAGGATTATGCCATTTGTACACCTATTTATTACATTATTGGTGTTAACTAAGGTATAAAATATGATGTATACCAAGCATAATTATTCTAAGAATTAAGAATTTAGTCCTAGTTTGAGCCACATTATAATTTTCATTTTCATTCTTCTACTCATTTTCAACCAGACAATCTTCAATAAAATAATATTTTCTATCACATCAATAATTTTTCTTCTTTTTCAACCACATATTCACAATCACATCACTAAAAAAATGCATTCTTTCAATTTAATGTGCATCAAACAGAGTGTTATTAAGATTTGAAATTTTAATAATATTTTATTCAATTTTTGAAAATTTATATTAAAAGAACTCATTACATTCCAATTGATTTACAATAAAATAATAATTTTATTTCATATGTGACGAAATGGCATGCAAGTTATATACGTAGATTACAATATGTGGTATGAATTTTTAATAGTACTTTATCACATTGTTGAATTTTATATTCAAAAGTAATCATGACATTTCAATTGATTTGTAATAAAATAATAGTTTTTATTTCAATGGATGTGCAAGTTGTGTGTGTGTGTCAGTTGTATGCATATTTATATATTTACAATATTTTGGATAATGTAATAAAAGAAATAATAATTTTAATAGTTATTGAATGGTTATTATCTAAATCGTTTCTGTCTTTTTATAATAATTTATACATGTACTTTATAAAAGACTTTACACTTTTGTTTACACATAAAGTATAGTAATTAAAATTAATTTTATAGAACAAGGTTATGAAATCATATTTAGAAAGTGAATTTTTGGTCAAAATCTCTAAATAGATGATGATGCATTAGGATTTTGGGCATGTTGACTTTGTGGACGATTAAAAGTATCTCCACTTGCCATTCGAAAAGTAAATTATTAGGACTCGATATAAGTAAACTTCCAATTGTTTTCATACGTGTATTACTTCATTAGATGTATGAATGTATTATCTTAATTGGTATTAAATGAAAATAAAATGCGATCATTATATTTCATGTCATAAATTCTTTTAATGATCATTCATGCATATTAAGTCATCCATAAGCATTCATAAAATTTCATGAAATAAAGAGTTTTTAAATATCAATGTGAGAATGAATATTTTTAAAAGAATATGTCTCACAAAAGTTTTTATTACGCAGTGTATGTTTATGTCTTGATGTGTGAATAAAAATGAGGCATGGAGGATCAGCGCACCCGACTAATGTTCAATTATTGATGTTCAATGTTAATGTTAACTGTTTTGCGGTACTATTGATAGATTTGATCAGGTCCAAATAAAATGGCTCGTTGAATTCTGATTGACTATGCGATATATCAAGTGAGCTCATGATATCAATATTAAGGTTTATAAAGAAATAAAATAAAAGTGGATACATACTGAGAAATGCTTTTTGATTATAAAGTAATTCATATGTATATCATAAGCATGCATCATATACATGAGGTTTTCTTATTGAGCGTTAGCACATTCCACATTATATCTCTCCATTTTTCAGATGATGATAGCAGGTGATGCGATAAGACTACCCGATGCGAGATGGACTCAGTATTGTCCTAGATCATATATTCTAGTTATATTCTAAATTAATAATTTGAAACTTTTGAGAATTGTTATTATTATGAATAAATCATTTCGGACCATGTATTTTACCTTACAAAATCATTCGGAAATTTATTATTTCACAATTATGATGTCAATTAAGTTAATTGATGTTAGTTCATTTTATCTAGTTTCTTCATTTATGTTTTTAAAAGGGCAATTAATGCTTGTACTTATTAGTTTAGGGTTTCTAAATTTGTGGTCGTTACACGGAGGTAATTGCATGACATTAAATAATAAATTCACTTCAATCATTGTTATATAATTTATTTAATTAAATCTATCTAATGTAATCACCTAAATATTTATTTATGCCCCATGTTAAATGCAATTCTTCAGTTGGTATGAGAAAGAGAGTATGATATACCGCTTTCAATCAACACCGACATACGTGATTGCAGGCAAAAGGAATCTTTTGTGGATTTTTATTTTATTGATTGAGTGAATTACGTATTGAAATTTAGACAAAATAGCCGGTCACTTTACCTTTTTTCAACCCCTTAATATTTTTTATTAATATAATAAATCAGCAATCAATGGAGAAATGGGTTTAATACACTCACTTTATACTTGGTGTCACGATAATCATCCAAATTAATTTTGATTTACCTCAATCATCGTACTTTATATTTGAGTAATGTTATTCATAGTGAATACTATCGGTAGTCGTCAAATATGACATACATGTGACGTTTGTTATTTAATGCATTAATGTGATAATTTTTTTATTGCCTCATATATCAAATAACAAACTGTCATTTATATATCACATAAGACGACTATTTGAAAGTTTTCACTATGAATATCATTGTTCTTTATATTTAATGTTACAATAGCCATCCCAATTTGCTTTCGATTCATCATGCCCACCCAACTTCATATAGTATTTTAGTCAACCTACCTAATTATTACCATACGCTAAAAAAATTCACACATAATTATTACCACAAAAAAAAAAAAAAGACTAGAATCAAAAAAAGAAAACACAACATGGTAATTATTACAAAAACTTAAAAAAAAGTTACAAGAAAGCATAAACAATTTTTTTTTTTTGGTTTCTGTTAACACACAAAATATATAACTAATCATGCACGTACATACACTTTCACATACACAAAAAATAATGAAACACTCACCTAAATCAGGGGAAATTATATAATATAAATCAAACACAAATCATGAAAAAAATTTGTCGTGTTAAAAAAAACACAAATAAAGAAATACAAGAAAAATCCACTAACCCAAATTAAAAAATTATATAATATAAATTAAATCCAAATCAAGAAAAAAATTTGTTTCTGCTTTCATCTAATTTTTATTTTTATTTTTTGAAATGATTACCATGCTGTGTGTTTTTTAATTTTTGTTTTTGGGTATGTTTGAGCCACATTATTTTGAAAGAATGTATTTTGGAATATTAGATTGATGGAGAATGTGTGGTTGAAAAAGAAGGAAAAATTATTGATGTGATGAAAATATTATTTTATTGAAGAATGTATAGATAAAAATGAGTAGAAAAATGAGAATGAAAAAAATAATGTGGCTCAAACAGGGCCTGATTCTCATTTTCCCCCTTATTTGTTGTGGTAATAATTATATAAATTTTTTAGTGGGTGTGTTTTTTTGTGGTAATAATCACATAGCTTGGCTGAAATGTTATATGAGTTGGGTGGTTATAGTAAATCGAAATCAATTTTGGTGGCTATGGTGACACTTAGGGTCTGCTTGAACTCCATTTTATTGTAAGAATGCATTTTGAAATATTAGATTGATGAGAAATATGTGATTAATTAATAAGGAAATGTTTTAAGTTTGTGAGTAATATTACTTTATTAAATAATGTGTGGTTAAAAAGAAAAGAAATAAAAAATATATTCTGAAAATTATAAGAATCAAATAAGGGCTAAATATAAAGTACAATGGCGATGATGAATCAAAATCAATTTGGGTAACTATGATGACACTAATTACGTACGTACATTATTTTTCCTATTATTTTCAAAATACATTTTTTCCTCTTCTAATAAGTCCTTCAAAACGCAAACTCAACCATGCTCTCAAAAAGTGGACAAGTAATTATTACTTTGTATATCATTTATTTTGATAATTCTATTAAGGCATTTTCTCATTGTATAGTTTCATCTATTCGAGATGCTAGCAAATTAAATAGGATTTTTCTTTACCTGAATATTGTAACGTTTTTCATTATCANTTTTTCCTCTTCTAATAAGTCCTTCAAAACGCAAACTCAACCATGCTCTCAAAAAGTGGACAAGTAATTATTACTTTGTATATCATTTATTTTGATAATTCTATTAAGGCATTTTCTCATTGTATAGTTTCATCTATTCGAGATGCTAGCAAATTAAATAGGATTTTTCTTTACCTGAATATTGTAACGTTTTTCATTATCAAGTGTTCAAAAAATCCAAGTAGAT
>CAIGRP010030258.1:0-55935 GCA_903798385.1 Fraxinus cuspidata
CAAACTTTCAACATTTTCCAGGTGGAAAATTATACCAATCAAACACAATTAATTACAATTCACAGTACAACAATTTCTAGGCAATTCAATTCCCTGGAATTCATTTTCTTTCCACCCGTTTTCCACATTTCCAATCAAACGGACCCTAAATGATTTAATTTGTAAATTAGATTGATCATTTTTAAATGATTGGATTGGACTCATAAAGCCCATGAACAAAAAGTCTGGGCCCTTTACAGCCCAACTTGCTTTCCAAGCATGCTATTCTTCAACCTTCACAAAAATTTCACGCAGTTAAGTAAACTACGAATAATCAAAAATCAACACAGAAACGCGCATATTTTAGGGAAATGGAGTTTTATGTTGAAGAAGGAAAAGAATCAGGCCATAATTGCTCCACTTTAATTCTGGTTTGTTTCTAGGGCTTCATATAATTTCATTTCCACATTTGTGTTTTTTATTTTCATTAATTTTGACTTCTTTTTTCCTCAATTATAAGCCGGCGTTATCGATTGGTAACGTTGGGCAACTAGCAGTGGATCTCTTGATATCGTCGTTAAAAGCGGAGAAAATCGGGTATCTAGACGATCCGAATATTCTTCCTTGTGTTGGCAATGATGCTTATTGGCCTTCGCCTCCTGGCGATCTTACACTTCCACTCGAAGGTCTTCTTTTTGAATTTTTAATTTTCTTTGTAACTTTTTATGTTTGAACTTTTATTGAGTGTTTCTGACTTTGATGATTTTGCAAGTGATCGTAATTATTTTGGTTAAAATTGGCAGCTTACCAGTCTTCATCCAGTGCATTGTCACTTGTACAACAGCGGTCTCCGGTTGTTAAGGTAATGGTATTTTATTATCATTTATGTTTCGTTTTCATATTTATTATTTGGTGGTTAGATAGAACTAAGATCATATTTGACTAAGTTTAGAAAGTTCACTTACTAGTAAATAAGTAACTTATTTTAACAGGAAGGTAGATTTAGTTCCAAAATAAGAAATTTTTGTCGCTTAAAAGTAAGAAATAAGTATAATATCAGAACATGTTTGGAGATAAAAAATAACTTAATACTTTTTCTTAAGCTTAGCCAAATATGCTCTAAATAATGGTCTAATGTTTCTGTGTTAGGGCTTTTCTGTCAATCCGTGAATAACATATAGATACATGTTAATTAATGAGAAACACATTTGTTATGAAGAGTTGAAGTCAAACTATTATGGTAATGGGGTGTGTAAAAGTGAAGAAAAGCGTTGATGTAAGCCTTTGCCAATCCTCTATTTCCTCAAGATAATTCTTCAATAAAATAATATTACACGCAAATCCAAAAAATTTTCTTATTGATCACATATTTTTCATCACATCACATCATAAAATGCATTTTCTTCTCACAATGTGCATCAAACACCCCCTATATATTGTCAATTTATGTTCAACTTTGCACTTAAAGAAGCATTGTATTGTTTGCTTGTTGATTTCGTTGTTTCCGATATTGGAAATGTATTGAATGTGTAGCATATGAAACTGTTTTAATATCAGCTCATAATGGCTATGCAATCCATTGTATAATTGCAATGTGTACCTCATGTGAGGATTTTCACTTGTTTTACATTGCTGGATATGCACGTGTCCGTTAGTCAGTGCATCGATGTGGAGGTTTTAAGTGGGAAGGGTGAGTTTTATAAAGAAAAGTAAGATTTGCTATTAATAGTTTTGATACGCATCATAAGAGTACATGGAAGCAGTGGTTTGAGAGGGAAACTTTTAATTTAAGGAAAAAATATATGGATGCTTAAATGATTTAATATTCTTATGCATATAATCTATATATGATTGATTTACGTTCTTTTCTATTTCTGGACTTTGCACTTAAAGCATTGAATTGATTTCATGTTTATTTTGATTTTGGATTTATATTAATGTGGGCACATGAAACTACTTTAATACCAGATCATAGTGGAAATGCAGTCCACTGTGGAATTGCATTGTGTACATTTCGTGAGGATTTTCACTTTAGCTTATTGTTTTATCCATGGCTGGATATGAAAATGTCCATTAGTCAGTGCATCGATGTAGAAGTTTTAAGTGGGAAAGGATGAGTCCTATAAAGGAAAGTAAGATTTGCTGTTAATAGTTTTCACTATTAGAAGCTACATACACGCCATAAGATTGTATATGGAAATAGTGGTGTCAGAGGGAAACTTATATTAAGGAAAAAAATATATGAATGCTTAAATGCTTTAATAGTCTTATGCATATTATCTTTATATGATCAATTTATGTTCATTCCTATTTCTAGACTTTGTACTTAAAGAAGCATTGTGTTGTTAGCATGGAAATGTATTAAATGACGGCATATGAAACTACTTTAATATCAACTCATAGTGGCAATGCAGTCCATTGTGCAATTGCAATGTGTACGTCTTGTTAGGAATTGCACTTCACGATTATTGTTTTATCCATTGCTGGATATGCTGTTTCTACTAGTCAATGCATCGATGTAGACATGAATTTGGATTTTTTGGATTTTATAATGTACTCGTGCCTTTTAGCTATCTTTCGTATGTGCTTGGAGATACGGGGTTATTAGTTAGTTATTTTTGGTATAATGTCTGAATTTTCATTCAGAAGTAGTGGCACTTACATGTCTGAAATGGATTCTTAAACAGGGTATGATGGTTGAGTATGCTAAGAATTTAGCAAATTTTGTAGCCTCTAATGGGAAGAAGCATGCTATCATCCTTTCCAGCTTGGATTTTGGGCGATGGCACTCCATTGATGTGTCAAGGTATGGATAGTTTCCATTCGTATATTGTATATAAAGCAAATGATAATGTACAATATTTAGTTAATTCTCCCCAGAATCATGATATTTGAAAGTTGTGACACCTTGTGACTTGAGACTATGGATGATGGAAATCTCTCTCTCTAAAGCACTCGCATGCACACACATGAGAAAGGCAAACAGACATGCATACCTGCTGCCAGCCAAACTCATAAGCACTCTTTCCTGTCTGATATTTTCATTTTGAGTGTTTTACTTTCATTGAAAAGTTCTCTAGAGTTATTGGTTTGTTATAATGGTGTTGTCAATGTCTTTACACGATCCAATTTGTTTGCAGATTATAAATATCTAAAGCATCTGTATAATGTACAGATTTTCAAATATAACTTGATATGTAGAATTTATTTTGCACAATCTGAAACTTATAAATGTGATGATCATTTTCGACTTGTTACTTCTGTATGGAGCCATTTTAGTGTTACACATATTGAAGGCATTAATTGACTCCATGGTGATTTACACCAGTGGTTTGCAGATATTTTACCTCTCTACATCAAATATAGATGGAACAGATGAAGACTGTGAAAAGCTTGGATGGCACAGATTGCAGGAGTATAATCCTTCTCAGAGGATGTGGAAGTATCTTAACACCTTAGCTGAAGGGGGTTCCACGATGGAAGAAGACTTGCATTTTGAAGAGCTAGGAGACGAAGATTACTACCCAAGTTTGCCTTTTGCTGCGCTCTTTTCTTGCCTTAAGGTGATTCAAAATTTCTGTTTTGGACTATGAATAAACTTCTAATGAGCAAGATTTCATTCAATGGTGTGTCCTGCTCATCTCCACCTTATTTTCACACAATCTGTTCTATTGGCTTGTATATAGTCAGTGTAGTTGACTTCTGTGGGGGCAAGGACAAATGTTGAGTTTCACAAAATGATTATATCACTCTCCTTAAGAGGGGCTTTTCACTCTGAGAGTGATGGAGGGAAAGGGAAGAAAATGGAGTATTTAAATCTTCTCTATTCTAGTACGTTAAAGGGGATTCTCAAAAGCTATACGACATGTTATTTGAATCATATATTGGTTGCCCTTTGTTCTCCTCCATTCCCATCGCGGATGTTCATTCCATTGGCTTCCCTTACACTTGAATGCACAGAGCCTACAAGAATTTGCCTTTGTTTGGGTTTACTTTTTAGTTGCTAAAATTATAAGTTGGTAGAAATGAGCGGTAGATAAGTGGGTAGCATTGTCGGTTGTATGAAATGTGTGGTTAAAATTAATGTTTGACTATGAAAAGTAACCTTTCAACAACTATAAGGAAACTTATGTATTGACCTTTTGGATTCTATTTTTAGTTTTCGTTATTCATTTATCATGTTTTGTAATTTGTATGTTTTGAACTGTTTTATGATTATATATGTTTGTGTTATCTATCTAGTAATACAATGTGTCTCTTGTATACCTCTGTAGCATGGACACTTTAACTAGAGTAGCATGTCCTTGTCCGACACGTATCAATACCGACACTCCCTCTAGCATAAACATTTTTCTTTTTTTATTTAAAAATATTATATATCTTTAACCAAAATTATTAGTTAATAATAAATAGGTACTCATATTTAGATTTTAACCTTGAGAAGTTGCTCAATTGGTGAGGCTTTGGGTTTGCTCCTCAATGGTCACCAGTTCGAGTCCCCTCAAGGCCACTGAGTTGAGTATCAGGCTGTAAACTTCAGGGCCTTGTGGGATTAGTCGAGGTACGCGTAAGCTGGCCCAGACATCCATGGTTATCAAAAAAATATTTAAAAAATTTCAACAAGAAAAATTAATAATCAGTATAAAACTAAATCTATACTATAAAATTTTTTAAAGAACTTAATCAACGTGTCAACGACGTGTCGTGTCAGTATTTTTTTTTTTTATAAAAAAATCACGTGTCGGCGCATCCGACATGTATTGTCTCAAACAAATGTGTCCATGTCGGTATACATCGCATTTCACAGTTGAAGTTTTTAATAAGCAACCAATTCTCATCTTTAATAACGTCAGCTGCTCAATCTGGAAATCTCTATGAAACAATTTAATGACAAAGGGATTATCTGTATAGGGGAAATCCATTTTCCTTGGATAATTTTCTTCATCTTCCACATCAAAGTTTGTTGGTAAAAGTAATTTATATAACCATTTTGGTATTCTTCTATAACTGTATCCATGGAAATGGGCTTTGACATAGTAATTTCATAGGATTTGAATCACTTGATAAATGTAAAATTCGTGTCTTTCAGATAATTTAATCTGAAACGCATTGCGTTGCTGATTTTATTTCGCTATATTTTTTGGATAGACCAAAGGTTTAAAGGTTACTTGCTTACTATGTTATTGCTCGGAGGGAGACAATATACCTGAAGCTTTCCACTTGGCTGAAGCAGCAAGCAAACTCGTGGGGCTGAATCAGAATGAATTCCATGGTGAGTTTGGTGATAGTAAGTTTCAGCCTGTTGTTTCCCTACCTCTTCCATCTACATTTGCCACTCCTTTCTGCTTTCATTTGTTTGTTATGGCTGCATGACGTGTAATTTACCTTTGTCGTCCTATGCCTGTGTTACTGTGCATGTTAGTTCAGTTATAAAGCTAAATATTCACCAATGTCTTATGGTCTGTAATGAAGTTAAGTTTAAACCAGTCTCCAGCAATTTTGGTACCTCACTACTATGTGTCTCGCTATCTAACAACAATGTCCATTTACCATTTATTTGATTTGTGACGATGAATGAATACATGTTTTAATAACTTGAAGAAACCAGCTAATTCGACTGGGAAACTCGAATCTTGGGCCCTCAACATGTTCTCTTTTTATCTTTCTCTGGCAAAAATTGCGACTGTGTGAATCTCCAACTGGATAGTTTTTAATCTTGACTAATGGCCCGTCTAGTTTTCTTTGAATCAATTTTTCTTTCGTCTTGTTACAAGTGAAGCTTGAAATCCAAATACCCCTAGGGTGAGATTCTAGAAACTCCATATTTCACCAAATATACGCGTTTCCCACATAGTTGTGTTAATATAATCGCTCTAATGCTGCCATACTAACTTGCGTTGTTTGATTTGTTCAGGCAATGAAGCCGGAAGATGGGTTATACCATTTTCATGGAAGAGCGTCTATGGACCTCCTGCAGATCTCACTCTCTTTTAAGTTGCCACTGAGGATTTTACAGAGACGCAGGGTGATTGTTCTGCTCTTCTGCTGTTATTATGTTATCGACTCTATACTTGTTTAACTCCGATCAAACAACAGCAAAATTTCGTTATCATAGAGGAGAAATATTGTATCGAAGTTGATAAGAAAGTAACCAATTTTGAGCACTTCCGAGTTTACGATCTTACACATTAGAATGGAAATTATATGTAGAACACGGTTAAACCCAACTCAAACCGTGCTGTTGTACTAAGTCGATTAATTTCCTGCACGGGATCAAATCAAAGGAAAAGTAAAAAAGAGAGAACTTATCGGCTAGACATCATGAGATGGCCGTCAATTAATGGAGATATTGTCGATCATAACTAATAGTACTAATGTCGATGATCACTAACAGTCGAATTTTATTCAATGATCATCCAAGGAAATCAATATTCGTTAAGAATAACTTTTGAATATCCATTGATGATGATTTTCACAAACAAAAAACATCAAAAAGTAACAATAATCATCACATACCGTCAATCGAGGAGTCTCATCTCAAATAATAATATATTAAGCACTTTTTTTTAAATATTATTAAAACGCATTTTCCATGTGGATGTGGTGGGCAATGTTAAACGTAAATTTTCTTTTCCTTGCAACAAGATGTTCATTTTTTTTACGATTAGAGGCCTAAAATTAATAAAATGCTTTTAGACAATAAGGTCAAGCTTCAAGTCTAAATATGTTTTACGTTTTTTAAAATGTTGATTAGAACTTACCGTGAAATAGAGTAAGCTAAACCGCTCTCTTAAAAATTGAGAACTGACCATCTACATGGCCTATTAGCTCAAGTTGTTAAGAGCATCGTGCTGATAACATGAAGGCAACGGGTTAGTGACCTCCATGGGCCATTTTTAGTTTTCTGTCATTCATTGCTTATAATTATTGTGGTTCTAAATGCAAATGTTGGTTTATAATGGAATCATTTCGTTCCATTATTAGTATTAGAACTGAATCGGAACTTAATGATTCCAGTTCTTTTCGATTTAGTTTCGGAACTAAAATTTTGAAAGTAAAAAGGTTTAGTGAAAAAAAATTTGAGAAAGGGTTAATAAAATAATGCTATTTAGAATCATTGGTGATACAAAACTCAAGGTGGCACTATGTGTAAGATGCTCAATTAATTGTAAAAATATGTGAATTAATTTAATATTACCTTTTATTTAATATCACTTAGTGCCACCAACAATGATTAAAAAAAAAAGTCAATTGGGTTTTTTAGGTCATGTGAAACTACCACATAGACGATTTATGATAGATCGTGTTCATGAATAGCATTATTCTAAATTAGATGTATGCCATACAATTCAAGGTGTGATTCTAGCCACTAATCCTCCTTGTACACTCTTGGCTATGAGGAATCCATTACTTAAAAAGAGGTCCATGTTAGACGGTCCATGTCCTTTCTTTTTGCTACATGATAGTACTGGTCAACTGCCAATAATACATTTGCTTGCATTCCCTGGTTATAATATTTATCATACGTAGATTCAATCATGCTATAGGTACACTCTTACGTACATTTTCCCTTACACTTTGACACATGTCAGTGCCATCACCTTTGATTTTCCTGACAATCTTTCTTTTTCCTGTTTAGATTAAGCCACATAAGAGAGTGTATGGCTAGACGTATACAGGAATGTACATCTAGCGATTCATATTAGTTGCAAAACCAAGACTTGTCTTTTCTTCTAACAAGCAATAATACGCACTTTTGTACTACAAGTGAAATCTTTAGATAACGTAAAACACAAACAAATTTTATTGCATACTTTCATTAACGAACAATAGTTTGTTTTAATATCGGTATTGGGCAAATGATAGCCATTTATTTAAAAAAGAATGGAAAAGGTAAGGAAATTGAAGTGTCAAATCCAACATGATTAAAGCAATTTTTACACGTTGAAATATATTTTCAACCAACAAAACATTGCATTCCATGAATCAAAATCCCACTAAAGCACTCAGTTAATACATCCAAATCTTCAACAAGAACAACATTTTCAAGACAGAAAACAAGTATTCTTGAAGTAACTCACACGATTCTCCCACCAAAGATTTCCCTTTCTCCATACCGACTCTTTTCTATTCTAATCTGATCATCTTCCAAATTGAGATATAAGCTTAGAAAAGAGACATGATAAGCAACAAAATTCTTGAGGATTCTTGAATTCAAAGATTGGTAGATTAGGTTCAAGAACTTAGTGATGGGTTTGATGCAGAGTTTGCAAATAGTTAGAATTCGATTCAAAGGCTATAAAGAATTTGCAAACAAGAGAAGGCAATCATCATCTTCTTTATTTGAGGTGGTTGTGTCAATGTAGATCCCTTGAAACAAGTCACATGGCCATGGATTCTGTGCCGGGTTCTGTAGGTACGAGTGCAAGCTTTGCTCTGCGACTTGGCCAGGCTATCTTCTCTTCAGCTTCTCTTTTCTTCATGTCTTTTGGAGTTGGTTTCTACAGCTATACAGCCTTTTGGTAAATTTTAATATTGATACAACTCTTTCTGCATATGCATCTCTGCATGTAAATTTACATCTCCATCTGCGCCAGCAGTTAGCTTCTGTTCTTTAACTGTATGATCGGCAACATATCTGCAAGAAAACCATTAAAAATCCATCAGATTTAACTAGAGGGGTAAATTTCAGGACATGATCCTCTGCAATAGGTTAGCATGCAATTCCTAATGGTTAAAGATAATTGTACATGGCTACATGCGCGTTTAGCACAAGACACGTACCAACTGAGCAACAAATATGCAAAACCTACTGTATAAAACACCAACATAAATGAAGAGAAGTACTATAGGGAATCTGGTCCCACAAAGTTACAAGAATCATTACAACTTATGTATTTAACGAAATAGTCATACATAAAAAAAAAAAAAAAGACAAGGCTAATATTACGGCAAAATAAGGTTAATATAATTGCAGCAACTGAATAAAAAGCTCACTTTCACTCGTCAAATTTTTTACTGGTAACAGCATGATACAACTGAGTTGTATTACCTTTTCTGGTTTTGGGGAGAAAGGCCAGCCAACTTATTATTTGCTGACTCAAATAATATATCTTCATTTAAAATGCAATAAGTTTCTTCTGTTTCCACATGTTAATATACAGCTTCTTGGTAACAATCATGGGCTTGGTCATACCGTGGAGTTTCACTCTGGCGATTCTCGATGGATACTCCATCCTAGTTAAAAGCTCAATTCGTCAGTCGGGAATATTGCTGGTCATTGTTATAGGAGACTCGGTAATTCTTGTTCTTTGATACTTGTACAAAGATGCAAGCAGTTTTAAAGCATAACTAAGTTCATGTTCAATACATAGGTCTTGTCCATTCTCACATTAGCCGCAGCCAGCTCAAGCGCTAGTATTGTTGATCTTCTGGTCAGAGCCAATGAGTCGTTTTGTCCTCCAAGGCTATGCATCAGATATCAGATATCTGCGGCAATGGCATTCTTGTCATGGCTTCTCTCCGTGGCTTCTTCTCTTTTCAATCTATGGCTACTTCCCACTCTATCACATTAAGTTCTCTATCATCTAAAAACATGGGATTCTAGAGTTAGCGGTGAAAATGATGCTTCTACAGTTAATTGTTGTACATATTTGGTGCAGATAATGTTAAAGAAATATTCTTATAAAGTAAATAAAGAAAAAATGTGAATAAAATTTGTTTCTATGCATCAAAGAAATTTTGGTGCATGTTTCCATGTCCCTTCCCCCATACAACAAGAGGCATGAAGACAAACATGTTTGAGTTGCAATGTAGTCACCAAAAAACCACAAGTCTTGCTGCAATTAAAGGAGAGTAATGCTAATATCCTAATGATGAACACTCTCACGGCCCCATCCTGGATAAAAGTAGTAATATGCAATTTCTTTTATCTAGAAGTTAGAACAGCCGTCTATGACTTAACTCACATGGGAAATACAATTACTTGTCCAACCAAAAGCTACTCATTCAACAAAACAAGCTCAATGAAAACATATCATAACATACATGGGAAACCCTTTATTCTTTTGAAAAGTAATCTGGACTTCTGGGCATGGGAAATTCCATTTAAGACAATACATTTTATGCTAATGATGAGAAACAGTCTTCTCCATATTTCTTATTGCATTCAGACTTTTGTACTTTACGCTTGCAAACCCTATTGTTATATCGTACAAGATTAAGCGAGAAACATCCAAATTGCAGATTTGCAATAAAAGTTACCAATAATAAACATAATACAGATCACAACCGGATTTTTACTAAGTTTCATCAATTACACCAATGAAAAGAGTTTTTGTTTTAATATTTCTGGAAATAGAGTACCAAAATTCCTTTTACTACGAAGGAAATTACAAGCAGCACTAAAGACACCAAATTTGGGGATGAGAGTGTACACTCTACTGTATAAAAATTTGTCTAGGAGCCTATATTGACTTCAATCATCTTCCAAATTATTAAAGTGGAGCTCCCAAATAAATTATTCTACGATCCAGCACCTGGGGTTCGATTCCGCAAGTGATCCGTAAGCATCAGCCCAGTTCAACTATACAACATATAAATGCCAACAATAGACACGTTATGTGTTTAGCTTCTATGGAAACCTCTGGTCCTGTCAATCAACACCAGCTCCACTACCAATCTAGGCATCTTCCGCATGTTCTAAAAAGTCAAACCTACATAATTGCAATGAGAACAGCAAGTAGAACAGAAGATGGTGGATCCAAGATATGTTGAAGAGTTAGAATCTCTACTATAAACATAGATTAGTTCCCACTAGAAATGCCATTTGGCAGGAAACAGGTATGAAGAGAAGCAGGATATCTTGCCATCAAGAGTTTTTTTTCCACAGGTTAACGAAATAAACAACAGAAATCTTGCAAAAGTAGAAAAATATATTATCATTGTTTACGAGCTTAGCTGACTTAACCAGAAGTATCTCGAATTAGTTGATGGTAGGAAAAAAAACTGAACAGACAAAACATCCAGATGGAGAAGCATTAGTGCAGGGGCAACTATCGAATTAATGAACCATGAAAATAATTTGACCACATAGCTGGTAGAGATTGTAGTGCTTTATTAAATCACAAAGAAATTTCTCCTCAAATTAATATATGCAGCAGACAAGGGTTTAATTATTATGCGCAAGCAGGCACTTTAGGCTTCACAAATACCCACGTACTGTTAATGGTATATTTAGCTAAAAAAAAAAAAATATAGGTAGCTTAATGAAGAGCTTGGATGCGTATCGATTCCATACATTAATGTAAATCCAATTCATATTGGTCTATGAAATATTCTAACTGCAAATAATCACCTGTGCGGCTGTTTATTCAGAAAAATAATTTGGACCAAGATCTAGAAGATCACCAGCAACTTAACTTGCTTCAACAAGATGCTTGCACTTTCTGGCAAAATGGCTCTGCTCAAAAGTGCTGCAAATGATGTAAACTGGAAGAATATCATATCAATTTCTCCTCCCAGGAAATTTACTTGTTGAGCCCATGTTTGACACATATTCTTTTAAAATACATTATTTTGTAACTCATTTTCAACCACGCGTTCTTCAATAAAATAATATTTTACATCACATTAATAATTTTTCCTTACTTTTTAACCACATATTTTCCATCATATCACTATTTAAAATACATTATTTCCTTAATAATATCCATCAAGCACACCCTGAGTATTTCTTTCCTCAATTTACCAGCCATTGTTTCATTACCACATTTCAAATACCAAATACCCATCAATAAAAGCCCCACATGTCTCCGAATCTGGTTGGTACCTTTTCCCTAGCATCTCTGCCTGAAGCCTTAAAGCATCTTCCATCTACCCGTCCAGACAGAACCATTCAGAAGTGAAAACTCTCCTTCTTTGGAATAACATCATGTTTCCTTGATAGAACCATCAAAGCATCCATAGCAGTAGAATAGTTGCCCTTATCGCAAATCACTTTAATAACTGCATCAAACTGTCAAAACCGTCCTTGCAGATGTACTTGTACAACAACAATGCAGAATCAGCATCCTCATTCTTACAATATCTATTTATGAGATTCTCAAAGTAATACAAGTACTCTCCACACACTCGTTAGCATGTCTGTATAAATCTCTTCGGCCCTCCCATCCAGCGAAACCCATCAATAAGTGTATCATAAGCCGCTGCATCGCGCTTCACATATTTATTCTGCATCTCCTCCATACCCTCAGGCCTCATGGCACCCTCCATTCTCGTATTGCCACAATATACCGCCATTAGAATAACTATTTGAATTTGCTATGCAACCCACACTTCACATTTCTTTTCATACCTCGTCCACATTCTCCACTAATCTCTCTATAAAATGCAACCATTAACACTTAAGACAGTTTAAGGCGGGAAAGACAAATAATGTGAATTGTGGTAACGTAGGATTGGGAAAGCAAAGAGAACTACGAACAGTAAAATGGAAGAACCGGAGGGCAAGGTGGTGGGGATTGTTACGGATTTCAAGAGCAATTTGGGAAAACTGAGACGGGCTGAGGAGGTTACCGGTGGTAATGAGGAGGGAGGGGAGGTGGGACCACCGCGACTTTGAGCGGTGGTGTTTGAGGATTGAGACGGCCATTGAGACTAATGTACAGTCGGAAATTTGCGGTGGCAATGAAGAATGGGGCGAATATTTTAGAATAGAGTAGAAAAGAGAGGGTGATTGTTCACACATACAACAGATTGCTAAGGCGCCATGGATACGAGAATCATTGAACTTTTAGGAAATGGCGTCTTTGTCAGTAATTTCATCAAACAGATTGCAGGCATTGACATGCAGGGTTCATTGTTCCAACGTCACTAATTTCATCAAACAGACTTTAAAATATTTTATCGCGGTCACTGAAATTTCCCTCATTCAATTGTTCCACTTCGACTTCTCTTTTCTCCCATCCTCAATAACGTCTTTGTACACATTTGATCAAGAATCAGGTGGACAGTTGAAGAAGATAATTACTAATATGCATAATTAAAAACCATTTTTTTCTCATTCTTAGTTGACAAGCTGCTTATTTTTTTACTTATAATTTGATTTGATCACATCCATAAAATTTATCGACCATTTTGAGGATATGGGCTTCGATAGCTAAAAAATGGGTGGACGAGTGGGTAAACAAAGTTGGGAGCGAGTATATAATCAAATCAAGATTTATTTTGTGCTCGTCACTCTAATTTTCATTTTCGGCTCACTTATTTTTCGTACATATGAACTGAAGAAGGAGATAGACCGTTAATCAATTGAAGCTTCTATAAATTTGAGGATGGTGTAATGAATTGCTGCTTCGTGTCAATTAAATTATCATTCATTTATCGAGATCCAAAACAAATGTGAAAAGACTACAAGTTTCGATATCTATTACAAACCAAATAAAGTTTATAAGCAATACAACAAATTAGGTTTTAGAAATAGTATTTATTAATTACTTGTACATCAAAGAGCACTTAATAATTTATTGAATTATTTAGAGAGGAATTTAGGGTTTCATTTCAGTCTTGATTGCAGCAACCAATTGATTATAGGCCACACTCCATGCATTCTTCATTTCTGCTGACCACATTTCTTCTACTGCTTCCTTTATTGTCTCCAAGAGTGCATATTTAGTAACCTGCTTTTTTTTTTTCAAAATAAGTAAATATTAGAATATCGAGCACACGATGTTACAAAGTTTCTATAGATCTATTGACAATTGTGTGAAAGGAGTATTTAAAAATAAATAGATATATATCATTGCTGACATATTAAGCTCCTGTTTGATTTAGTTACATGTCAATTTTTTTATTTGATTTTAACAAACATTGATGAATTGCGTGGTTGAAAAATTGATAAATATTGTGAATCCATAAAATATATGGTTGCAAATGAGTTTGAGGAAAAATGAGTTTTAAAAAGAGGCTAAACAAGGGCTTAGTTAGTTTGTTAAGGTTGTCGTTCAATATTAAGAAAAAAATAACATGAGTGACGTATATTATATTGTCTAGTTTAGTACTGCATATCAAATATCTCTTAAACTTGCAATGAAAGAAATTATAACAAAATCTTATATAATTATCTTTTAAATTGTTTTACCATATGGCAGTATTTCAAATAATAATGGAAAAAATTGAAGTGGCCTCCTACCTCAAAATGTTCATCCACCACTCCATATTGGAAGTGCACACCACCTATTTTTTTCAGACTTGAATCTCTTACCACAACTTTTCCTGCTTTCCTCAGTTGTACAGCAGCTTCACATGTCTACAAAACTCAACCTAATTAGTTACTTCAAAGTATAACATTGGTGTCTGGTTTTCATTTTTTCAAGTGTCTTGACTGGTCATTGTAATTCAAAAAATTACATCTTTTAGCCCATGTTTGCATATTAAGGCATGTTTCGTACGCAATATTGTACGTGATAAACAGACAAACATGCAGACTATTTTTGGTCTTAAAGATTGTCAACTCTTGCTCTCTTCCCTTTGACAATCAGATAGCAGTCAATGACAAATATTATAATAGATTAGATGTTCTTGCTATGCTATAGGACTAACGAAAGATTTTTACTCGTATGTTCTCCACACTTAAAATTTAAAATTGAATAGCATGGAAATGCATTAATTTCCACTGCATTGACACGATCGCATGTTTATGTTTTAAGGGCGGATTTAGTATGTAGTGCTGAACAGTATGATATACGACAACATACAATAATTTTAATATGATTGCGTTGTGTAAACTTGTTTCTTACTATCGAGTCGAACGTGTCAAACATGGATATGTTTAATATACTGAACAATATTGTAGACAAGAAGAGCTAGGTAGGTCAAGAAGAAACTGACCATGACGAAGACAGACTTGGCATGAGGTTTGAGTTTGGGGTTCTGATCAACTGGAACATTTGAGTCCTTCAAAAATGAGAATAGTTTCTGGGCTGATGGTGCAATCTCAAATATCCTGAAAAATTATTTCCCAAGAAAATTAATCAATTATGTTTTAAAAATTGATTAGAAAGTGGTTGAAGAAAATAAGTAAATAAGAAGATATAACTATGAGTGGCTAATTACTTGATAAAGAATTTAAGACCCCATTCCCCAGCATTTTTCTTCATTAAATTCCATGACTTCACCACCAAAGCCTCTTGTTCTTCTGTAAAATTTTCTCCTCCCGTGCTTCCAAAATTTTCTCCATCTTAAAAAAAAAATCAAAAGTTAGTACAAAAAGCACTTAAACAGGGGTTTGGTATATGAAACTAGAGAGTATATTGAACAAAATTTTGTCTTTTTTTTTTTTTCGTCAAAACTATTTATTGTTGTCTAGTTCATTTTATCAAAGACAAGTTTCATAAAGTTGATTGGAGAGCACTAAATAATCTTAAATCTTATCGTTTGTATCTTCTTGTCAAGCTCAATAATATATACCAACACACACTCAAAAGTGTGTTATATTGTAGAATGAATCCACTACTATGCGCATAAAAATATTATTAAGGGAGGCAATTATGATCCAGTGTCCTAAAATATCCATGGTGTTGAAATTTTTTTTAAAATAAAAGAAAAATAAGACATGTTATGTGGCATATTAGACGTGTACTAGAGTTTTCAAAAAATGTCATTATATGACACGATACTACACGTATCTAATACAGACATGCCATATTACCAAACTGAGTTCAAGTCTTGTAACTTTCAAATAGCGAAACATGAATCAAGCAAAATGAAGTAATTGGATGAAAAGAAAACAATACTCACCTTTATGTTGGGCAGTCGCGTTCAAGTGATCGCTCATGATGCTAACTTAATCGTCTATCGAATGCTATTATATCAAACACTTCCTTGAAATTCCTATGAAACCCCGTTTGTTCTTTTTTCTTGAACCCGTCACATTGGTATGAACTTTATATAGTACCATCTTTCATCTTTGGAAGGATTAGAGCAGCCCTTCATGATAATGGAAAGCCAATCTATAGAGCCACAAACAAGTTGTAGTTAAGACTAATTAATGAGCCACCACATGTTTGAAAACCGGCGGCGGGAACATGGTTTTGGACCAATTGCCACCGTGAGTGGTGACGCATGCAATGACACCCTTGCCATGTTTCCAAATTTTGGGACGTTTTAAAGGTCATCAAGAAATATATAAATAAAGAGATGGCTTGACCATAATCCCAATTCATTAACAAATTAATAGGCTACAGTGGGCAAAATGTATGATAATAGGTTTAAATTTACTTGAAATTGGAACTTCAAATATTAGCATAGGAAAATTCGAACCTTTTTTTTTTCATGAATTTTTGCTTGTTCGTATTGATTAGGAAATTGGAGTGAAGCTTGAGATGAGATACGATATATATATATATTTATTTATTTATTTTATTTTTTTACGTAGGAACCCGCAACGGAGCCCCGACCCCCTCCGAAGGGGTGGAGGTCCGACTACTGTGAGTACTCACTAGAAAAATCATGCTCCATGTACAGCAGCCCGCAAACCACATAGAAGAGGTAAACTGCACTAGGCAAATCCGGTACGAGGAGCTTGACCGAGGAAGTGTGGCAGGGAATTCGAACTCGTGACCTTTAGTCTCCACGTTCACTTGCCCCCATCAACTCGAACACTCACGAAAGGGTTTGCAAGACATACTATATTAATAATGACTCATCTGGTTTAAGAACAATTAAGTAAAAAAAGTTGTACAAATTCTTTTATTGGAGCCGGGGTAATGGAACCTGTTGGAGGCTATGCGAGCCAACCGTTAAATTTTGATAAACGTGTTTCAAGTCTTATATATACTTGTCGTGTCTAAAAAGTTGCACAAACTCGTTTATTTCTTTCACTCTTTGTCAGTTGTCAGCGTCATCTTAACTTTGTAGTTCCTAACTGTTGTTTTATTAATCAAGGATTTGAATTTGAGTGTAAAACAACTCTTATTTAAGCAGAGTATGCAACCAATCAATACACAAACTGTCATATAGTATACTCATCATGGCATCAAAAGATCCCATACATTAGGGATAAAAAAAGAAGCATAAATTTTGTGTTGATCTTTTCAAGAAACTTAAGAAGGTTGCTTCATTTCTGCTTTGATTGCAGCTGCCAATTGATCATAAGCTTCCCCCCATGCTGTCTTCATCTCCGGCGACCACATTTCTGGAATTGCTTCTTTTATCGTTTCCAGCAATGCATACTTTGTCACCTGCAAAGCACTCGTGGAATGTAAAATGTTACAAATAAAGGATAAGTTGGTTCATTTGAAGGGATTCTCTTCTATGTTCGAATTAATATCATGCAGATCAAAGAACTTGGCGATCAAAATCTATTAATGAATAAGAAAAGAACACTAGCTTCGACTCTGAAAACCATCAATTCAGTTAAGTGTCATTGCTTTGTTATGAGAGCAATATTAAGCAAATTAAACACACAAAGAAGAGATACAGATATATAATAGTTTGCCCTTAATGTGAGAGCAACGTCCATTTGCCACTACAGATTTTTCACTAGTAACGAAGGAAAAGATTACACGGAATTTCATACACATCTATATCTTGTCGACCCAAAACAGCCTTCCTAAAATCCCATGATATAAAAATTAGGATGACCTAGTATGTGCCTGGACTACCCAATATCACGTTGTAAAAAATGCACACTACGATTTGGTTCTACACATATCTAACATTCTTGTGAAAACAAATTCAATATCATCCCAATCTAGGAAATTCAATATTGTGTAGTACCTCAAAGTGTTCATCAGCCACGCCGTATTTGAAGTGAGTAGCTCCCAAATCTTTCAAATTTGAGTCTTTCACGATGACCTTACCAGCTTTGCGAAGTTGTACAGCTGCTTCACAAGTCTGCAAAAGATCAGCCCATAAAATAGCTAATGTGAAGATGGCTAGGGAAAGAAACCTAAGCCTTTTCTAAATCATCATGATTTAAAAACGTAAAAAGGTCATGATCAATGCGATAAAAGCATGTTAAGTGCCTGTGCACCACGCCGCACGTCCATGTGGGCTCGACCAATGCTTCACATGGTCCTCACAAGTGCACTTAATTGGGTATTTATCACATGTTACACAAAAAAATGTCCAGTTGACCAAAAATTTTTTTGATTCTTTGACACTATAACACAAATTCCAAATCTTTTTTTTTTCTCCTGGTCAATTCCTTCTCTTCAATTTTCTAGAAGTTTGATGAAAATTATGTGGATTGGCATGCTCAAGAACAAGCATATAAAGCCATTAAGTTTTAATTGTTCATAAGCAGCTTATACTATCTTGAATAGTTTATGTGAGATGCCAGGTTCATATATTTGCATCCGTGGGAACGTTGTCGGGATTTAAAGGCATGTTTGACACGTATAACTAATGCAAAGCAGCAATGCACAAGACAACTGATTTTTTTCGTTTCTCATGTCCAGTGTGGTCGAACATACAAGACATGAATGTTTCGATATAAGCCTCAATCGCTACTTACAAAAGCAATAAAAAGAAATCATTTAGAATTAGAGAAAAGCGCACACAGATTTTACAGTGGTTCATCTTCAATATTAGATCTACGTCCACTTTGTCAGTCCATGTTTTCAGTATATTGAAGAAGTAACTTGATCTCATGCCTCTCACCCACAGAAATAATCTTGCCTCTTATAATCCTTTATGTAGTAGGAATACTAGGTCAATCCGTGGGTGAGGAGATAAGTGTACAGTAGGCTTCACATAGTTCAGCAATGAGATCAAACTTGCCCAGGGCAAAACTATACTTGCATATGCCTAAACAACAAGAAGAAGAACATGGTCTACTTCTTTAATTTTCAAAACCTATCGTCGAAAATGGAGTAAGATATACTAAATAAATAGCTTACCATGACGAAAACAGTCACGGCATGGGGTTTGAGCTTTGGATTCTGCTCCAGAGGAACCTCAGAATCCTCCAAAAATGGAAAAATATTTTTTGCAGATGGTGCAATCTCGAAGATCCTGCGATTCAGTCCGAGTGACTATAATTAAGTAATTAAATGGGATCAATATTAAACACACAGGTAAACAGTATAGACAGCACTACTCGGGACAAGGACAAAATTTTAACTTCTTTTTCTTGCTTAATACTTTCTAATAATTGGACATTCCAATGTACCAAACGAGCCACCGGGGATCTTATTTTCATCCTGATCTTAGCAATGGAGATATTTCATGTTGTATTGAAAATTTAAGAAAAGGTTAATAGAAATTTGATCACCTCAAGAAGAACTTAAGACCCAATTCTCCAGCATTCTTCTTCATTACATTCCATGATTTTACCACCAAAGCTTCTTGTTCTTCAGTAAAATTTCTCGCTTCCAGTCTCCTATTCTTCTCCACGCCTGCCCAAAATGTTCCAGGGATAAAGTCCTAATAACCTTCTTATTAAAGCAATCATATAACAGAATAAAAAAAAAAAAAAAAATCAAGCACGCAGATTTATCCGCTATATCTACTTGTCATCGCAGTTTTTCACTGCAATAGAGAAGAAGGGTGCAGAGTTTTCGTCACCCTAAAATCCATTATATAGTAAGAATATTGGGCTGATCCGTGGTGGAGGGATAAGTGTACAGTATAAATAATCTCTACACAGTCAAGGAAAGAATCATATGCTAGCATAAATTCACTAAAAAAAATAAAATAAACTTACATCTTGGAATTCTTAGAGATTTGCAGGCAAGTCCACATCCTGATCCATCCCTTTTAACCCAGGAATAACTTACAGAACGATCAAACAAAGATCCCAATTCAGACTTTTCCTTTACAGTAATCTTGGGGTAATATGCATAAGAACTAGATGAAGTTCCTGTAATAAATTAATGATTAGAGAAAAAAGAAAACAAATTTGTCATAAAAATCAAATTGAGAAGCACTAACCATTGCACTGAATCATAGTAGTATCAGAACCAAAATTGTTGATGTTAATTTTCCAGACATTCATGATTTATGATTGAAGACAAACTAGCAGTATTAGTTCGGTGAGTAAAGGCAACTTCTTTAAGATCACTTTTAAGCTTTGGAAAGAACAAAAAAAAATTAAAATAAAATAAAATATATATATATATATAATCTTAACCAAACCTGAATGACCTTTGGGAATTATGTAGAGACACTTCTGAGCTTTCTAATAAAGGTGCACTGTGCTGGGGAAGGTTGAGGGGTGAGATTTCTTGACTATATGTAGATAATTTAACGTCTGCTTTTGACCAATTTGGTGAAACGATAGGGCCAATTAGTATATTCAATGAAATGTGTGACAGTTATTTATGTCATCTTCAGAAAGAAACAAACCCCCAACAAGTGGAGACTCCAAAACCGGGTGCTGTTTAGAAAATATGGAGTTCTCTATCTTATTATTGTGATTTGTGATGTGGATAAGTTCGTGCATGAGAACTTGACTGTCGTACTTTGTGAATAAAGATTGATAGCGCTAGACTGTATGCAAGTGTACTTAACTAGCTTATGACAAAGGAACCAACCCAATCAAAGAACACAGAACTTTAAAATTTTTCTGTCGATAATTTCTACAACCTGAAGATCTGAACAAAGAATCCAATTTTTGGGACAAACAATTTGAACAATGACAAGGAAAGAAATCAGTACATTATCAAGACTGCAGACTCTAAGCAAGTTATTCCAGTTACATTGTTGAAACAGATCGGGGATGTACAAAAGAACGAAAATAACGACTCAGAGACATTTTTCCCCCATCGGATAAGTGGGAAAAATGATTTCATCCACATCCATAGTTCACATCAGGTGTAGAAACAGCTGAATCGAATGGAATTTCAACTCTCTCTTTCACAATACACTGCATTTCGCCATTTTCGATCACTGGGACTTTCCCCGGTGGACAATTAACAGACGTTCCTTCATCACCAGTCCCTTGCAGCCAAACCCTGCCTGAAATCTTAAATTGAATATCCCGCTTCTTTAGCCTCGGCTCAAAACCAGCCAAACTTAATACTGAGATTACCCCAACAATAGTAAGGGCAATCCTGGCTGCTGCACCAAGAAATGACTTCATACCATGGCCTTTCCCAGGACGTGTCTGGTTTCTATCTGTTTCGAGATTTTTTGTTGTTTCAGGGAGATATTTTACTCCGCCACTTATTACCCCGTTTTGAGCATACTTTCGAGTGGAAGAAAATATTGAAATATGGCAATTGTCTGAGACTAGCAAACGAGATGGTCGCGTTGGATAAGGAGGAAGAAGGAGATCATTATTGTCCTCTGTTTCACCAGCAAAAGCAATAGCCTCATATATAACTTCCAAGTCCTTGCCTTTGTATTCCTTCAGCTTCTTGAGCAGCTTTTCCTGGCTGTACTCTATCTCAGCCAGGGCCGTTTCTTTCTCATACCACTGCTGCTGCTGTAGTGCCTAACAAAGAAAATAATAGATGAGAGTGCTTTAGCCTGACACAAAGCGATGCATAAACATCATAATTTTGATGAAGAAAATCATATAGTTGACAGAGCACACAAACATAAAGAAACATGGAATCAAGCACCGCCATTCTGTAAGGGATTAGACCTAATCCCTACACTTAACAAAGAAGCAATAAGAAAACAAACAAAGCACCGCAGGAATTATAGTGGTTCACACTAAAATGTCCAAGCTACATCCACTCGCTACTGTAGATCTTCACAATAATGGAGAAGAGTACAAAGATTTTCTCTCATCTCTCAAATTTGTCTCACACACCAAAAACAACACCCCGACTAAATCCTTTATGGTACAAATATTAGGGTGACACGATAAATCTATGATGACCAATATATAATCACAACCAATAAAAGAAAAAATGAAAATTGTGTAAGCTAACATACATGTATGAATCCCCGAAATACACCTACAACCAACAACATAAAATAAACAATAGTAATGACTCGGAAAAAGCTAACAATTAGAGTGTGATTAGGCTCCACATATTCCAACATATTCATGATACTAGCAAATGGAGCAAGCTAACAATTACAAGATTTTGCAGAATTAAATAACAGCAGAAATGGCACAGAAAGTCAAGCAATAACTAGCTAGTGGAAGTCGTAGCAAATTACTATGAGGAGAAATTGTAATGACAGTTGATGGTCATATGTTAAAATCTAAAAGTCACTAATAGCAACCAAACAATTATTGGTCAACTATACTTGCCAAGCTACAAAGCTTAAACAATAAGAATATTGATAAGATGTATCCTTCCAAGAGATCCAAGACTCTCACTATTGTTTCAACTTTAAAATTTGTTATAATGCAGATTCAAGAAATAAAGTTCCATTGCCAGAGTGTTTCATAGTTGTAACTGGTTAGATGATACATACAGAAGATATGACAACTAATTCAGCACATCTAAACTATATCTAATGTTGATTAATACTTTCCATTTATGAACCAAAAGAACTTACCATTAGCCTCAAAGAAACTCATCGTTAAAATTTAGATTTAGAATGGAAGTGACCCATAAAAGAGATATTCATCTACCATCTCACATCTTCTGATTTGTAGAATCTAGGCACGTATTTTTTTTTTTCATCTAATTAAGCATCTCAGCCGTGTTTAAGCAGTATGGTGTGTGTCTGCCCAGAGTTACTTAAGAGTGATAAACCCCTAGTGCATGTTTGGTAAATACGACTAGCAAGTATAATGAATATTTTTCTTCCTCGATACAATCCTGAGATATCCAAACCTCCCATCAAAACATGCTATAATGAATTTTGAACTGCAAAGTTCCACTAGTAACTCGAAATTTGATTCGACTAACTTCTTTTGTGGTTTCCCAACATTTTGCGTTGCTAAAGGGCTAAAGACTTGTGTAAAATAATCTCACTTTAGTTCTTAATCTAATCTCATTCATTCCGAAACAAATTCAATAAATTCTAAAGCATGACCGATTACAGACGATCCGAAATCCAGTAATTCAAAACAAAGGCCTCTAATTAAGGACAGAAAATCTAAAATCTTGTCAAGAACAAAGGAAATAAAAACAAAATCAAGAAGGAACCTGTAAAGAAGATAACTGGACTTCAAGCGATTCAAGGGCATCTTTAATATTGAGCAGACTCTCTATTCCTTCATCATCAACATCATCTAATTCTTGATCTTCTGCAACTGGGCTTGCTTCAGATTCTTTGTTATCAGTTTCCTTAACTTGATTTTCCACATTAGAAGTTGCCTTTCGAATACAGTTGGTAATCTTGGACCTCAACTCCGAAGCCCTTGCCAACACCAAACCTATTCTATCTTCATCCATTTTTTGCCCTCTTTCTGTATATATCTCTACCGTTTCTGCTTCATCTAATGATTTGAAGTGAGCAAGGGTTTCGTAGGGTGCAATGAGGAAGGTCGGTTACTCGGTATGTGCTCGTGGTTTTGGAGCAGAATCCAAGTGATTGTGGTGCAAGATAACTATTTGGCTGCAACAGACTGGATTGGCTGTGTCATGACAGTGAAAACAATTAAAATGGTCAAAATCAATCTATTTCTCCTCATCTATATTACAAAAATGGGTTATTAGCATGAAATGTCCTTAGGTTTAGAGTTTATTGTGCAATACATCCTTGTATTTTTATTTTTTCATTTTCATTCATATTTCATTGCGAAAATAGTCCTTTTAATCCAATTTCTCAATTAAAAAAATTGTGAAATGACATTTATATCCTCATATTTAAATAAAGCGAAAAGAAAAGAAAAAAGAAGAAGAAGAACTAATTGCAACAAAAGTCCCAAACATTTGAAATATTAGTAGACTTTTTACAAACCAAAATTACTATTTACATAAACCAAAATCTAATTTCAAATAAGTAGTAAATCTCAAGAATAAAAATTGTAAGCAAAATAAAGGGAAAAACACACTCTTGTCATTTTTCAAATCTCATCACACGAAGAAGTATATTCAGTTCAGGAAAAATCAAATAAAACCAGTTTTCACACATCGGTCACCATTTAGCCATGAAACGAGAAATTAATTTTTACAACCGAAAGTATAATAAGGTCCTTCGATGACAGATCTACAACAGAAAAGATCAAGGATGGAGAGAGAGTCAAGCAAGTGCATTGAGAGAATTTAATTCTCTTTGGCATGCGATTTAAAAGATATCGTATAGATTATCCGGGCAATAGGATGCTGTCCTCAATGCAATGGGCAGCGGCGGATTCAACACCTAGTGAGCTCCGACGGCCGCCCATGCTGAATTCGTCGGTATTCAATTTTTTTTTTTTTGTCAATGTATTTATTATTTAAATATATATCTGTGATTTTTAATTTTTCACAAATGCTTCTATGGTTTAGTTGGTCTAAGTACCTTACAAGTTTACTAAAGTTTTGGGTTCAACTCTCAAATATAGCAATTTTTTTGGCAATTATTTTAGGTTAAAATTTCTCACCATTTTGGAGCATATAGTTATTATAAAAATTGGTGGAATTAGAGCTATTGAACTTGTGTGAACTCCTTTGGAATTATAAAGTTCTTGACCACTATGGCATTTGTGACATTTTATGTAACAAAATGCTATATGTTCTTTTATCAAATAATTAATATATTCCCTCATTGTTTTTAAAACTTTTTAACTAAAATTCGACCTTTTAAAAGTCATTTTTTTCTGTTAGACTAAAATTATTAACAAATCGAACAAAAAATGTAAATAATTGGATCCGTTTTAAACTTCAAATTGTTATTCGATAAATATTATTAGATTAGTAGATATCGAACAACTACATTTACAATTTGAATTACGATCAGTGATGATAAATGGTCAACATTCATTCGGGCTGAACTTTTGTGCCCAGTCCACCACTGGCGATTGGTGAAGATACTTCACTGCACACAAGTTGTAAAACTTAAGCTGGAAGTATGTGAAGAACCATTCAGCTTTACTCCAGGGCGACAAACGGAGAAGTATGTAAAATACCAACCGGATGATATTGAAATGAATATAGACGAACTATTTGATGGGAATGCAACTCCAGCGGGAAAGAGGAGAGTATACATATATAACCATGGCAATAATCAGTTTGAGAAAGTGAAAATGAAGAAGCACTCTTGTTTCATGGGATGGGATTTAGAAAATTACAAGAATCTGAGCTGATTTTTCATAGATGTAGAAACTTCTGTGTGTTTTTCCCTTCGTTTTGCTTACAATTTTTATTTCTTGAGATTTAGTATTTGTTTGAAATTAGAATTTGGTTTATGTAAATAGTAATTTTGGTGAAGGGAGAGGCGATGATGGCGATGGGGACGATGGTCATGGTGGCGGTGGCCGATGGTGGGTCGTTTTGGGAGGGCGACTGTGATTTTTGGTGGGGTGGGGACACAAATGAAAAGTTTGGGAGAAGTTTACTAGTGTTTCAAAAGTTTGGGGTTTTTGTTGTAATTAATTCTTCTTCTTCTTTTTTCTTTTCTTTTTTCTTTTATTTAAATATGAGTGTATATTTATCATTTCACGATTATTATTGAAAAATGGGATGAAAATGATGATTTTCGTAATAAGATGTGAAAATACGGGGTGAAAATGATTTGCACAATGAACTCCAAACATAAAGACATTTTGGGCTAATAACCCTTATAAAAATATCCCGTGGAATGTTCAAAATATAAGAAAAATATTGGAGAACAAAATAATTTTTTTTAATATAATTCATTATACGATCTGATCTTTTTAAGTTCAGCATAATAGATTCATGTCGAATTAAGGCTCCCTAGGGTTCTTAATTTTTGTCCCATCCACTTATTGATTAGTTCATTTAACTAAAAGATTTTATAGGAAAAATAAAATTATTTCAAAAATTTTCAAAAGAAACAAAAAAATGTATTATCAAAAGTGTCATTTTCTAAAAATAATGAAAAAAAAACTCTTAAATTAAATCAAATTCTTTGAGGACATAAGCGCATAAATGTTACTTGTATACTTTTTGCCATGGTAAGAAACTGCACTTGTCTCGTACACGCTAAACATGTAAGGTTGTGTCCTCATATAAACACATCAAATATGTAACCTAAGAATTAGTCCAAAAACTAGATGTAAATTAAATCTACATACATATTCCATCTAGACATTGGCCAAGTTATATATACTTATATTGACCATGTATTCAAGTCACAATAAAAGGCCATGTACAGCCTACTGATTTTTTAGTCGGAAAAGTGACCGGTTCCCATCAAACGAGTCGCCCTTTAAGTTAGATGCGAATTGAACACCTCTGTTTTGAGAAGAATTCTACTTAATCATTTCTGTCAATAACCTCAGCAGGCATGTTGAGATCAATCAGGCCATCCCCACCACTTCCTTTTCTAGCTCGTTTCCATGTTGAACGTCCACTATCGTCTGAAGTCCCTGAGGCTGATGGTTGATCTAATTCTATTGTACCTCCTGCAAAATGAGTGAGGATCGATGAATCCGCCCCCACCAAAATATGCTACACAAGCGATGCGTGCAAGGTCAATATAACATATTCATTCCTCTCAGAAATCCATAATTCATAGTTGATCTTATAAACTAAAAAGCTCTCACCAGATAGGCCCTAGGTAATGCATATGCTAGGCACGTTAAATTTTCAGAGAAGAATGTTTTAAGTAGCCAACAAAGATTCTAATAAAAATTATGTAAAAGTTCAATAAATACTTACACGCGATAGATAGCCTTAAGAGTACGGAAATTTTTTGTGCATTACTACAAATCCAGAAAGCATCATTATCAGTAACCCTTGGCCAGATAGATTCTCAGCTATTATATTGCCAGTATTACAAATCGAAACTACCAACCAAAACTTGCATATTGACCGTAAAATTCAAGAAATGGATTTCATCACTCCACCAAAAAGTGGCTCGAACCCAGGTCCTCAGCTTGGTGAAGCTTCATTCTTACCACTTGAGTCAGGCCTAGGCTTTATTTGGCTAAAATTTAAGTGCTAAATTTTGAATGCAAAATAGCAAATCCTGAGAAAATTGGGAATCAGTATGGAGATCCAATTAATTGACGTCAAAGCCTTCCCCTCTGCTGATCTTTATGAGTAAGCCTCCGTTTGGCAAAAAATATAAATTATTTATAAATAGTCAAACTTCATTTCCAACCACACATTCTAATGGAACCACAAATAATAACCACTTATCCACCACTCATTTGTAAATAGATATCAATTAAACCATTTATTACTTCTTCCCAAACGGAGGCTAAAATGTTCACATGAATAAGCAAATGGTAAAGATGGAACCTCCGTAAAGATTGCTACAATAGTGCTTCAAAGTTTCCCACAAGGCGCCTCATTTAAAGATTATCAACAATTTAAATGGGAGATATTTTTAAATATAATGAGAAACACAGCAACATTCATAGCTCCCAAAGCTTTTATTCTATTTTTTCCAACCCCTACCAAAACACCATATGCAATAGGCGAGTCCCAATTTTGTTTTCATTCCCTATGAATTAGGTGAATTAGGTCAGGAATCTTGGACTATATTTGACAATCCTTGACGACCAATATGACTTGTACTATTCATATCTCATTGACCAATCCACAATCAGAAATATCAAATACCTTACAGCAGAAAGTGACCTCCATTACCACAGAAGAGAACTGGACCTGAAAAGCACCATTTCCTAGTGTTTCATAATAAAAAAATACAAAGAAAATTTCAAACTACTTTACCATTGGCCTGATCATCTGCCTTTTGAAATATATTATTGCAGCCTGCTTGTGTGCTCCATCCAGAGGTCAGCTCTACTGCCCTTTCAACACCTTTTGACAGGTATGGAGCTATATTGTGAATACTAAATTGAAGAGAACCCAATAAATCATTCTCTATACAATCATACCTGCAAGGTTAGAAACAGTATAAGCTTAAAATCCCCATAATATTTAAGCCTTCATAACAACTGAAACTCACATTTTTTTGCACAGGCTATCAGTGATCACTGATAGATTGATGACTTGCATCCTTATTTGCATAACTTGTTCATCAGGGTACCCGTCAAATGGCTCCTCAATAAATTTGGAAAGTTTTTCAATATTTGACTCAAGCTGCTGCTGCTGATCCTCAAATAAATTCTGCTTTATTTCTCTGTCCTTTTTCGTCATTTCATCCTTAAACAAGTCATCGCCAAACATGTAGAATGCAAAGGGGTATGAATATGAAAGAGCTCGCCTCGATCTGAAGAGCCTGTAAAGTCCATTTGTAACCCAGCTGAAATCTCTCAATTTCGAATCCCTTGCTTCCAAATTTAACACCTTCTCCCTCATGGTCTCTCTCAATCTAGATTCTTGCTGAAAAGAGTCTGTATGAGCTTTATAGCGATTATGATAATGCATGTATCTATAAAGGTCTCGCTTTGCACGTTCGGCCTTTTTCTCTCCATCTTCTTTATAGCGACCGCAGCTGTGATTAGCAATGTTTGACCAAGTATGGTCTCGGCCAGTAGCTCCACCACACAACCAACTACAGCAAGATGATTACAAGATTGTAAGAAGACAGAATTGACCATGAAAAGTAGGAATGTGAGTTCATGATAAGTACACGCCAAATAAGAAAATTAGGAGCATGTAATTCCTACTCTACTCAAGTAAAGCTCAATGCACAACATAGACACATGAAAATGTTGTATGATAAGAATATATACGAATCAAAAAAGTTAGAAAAGGGGGTTAAATTCATCAATGGCCACCCAACTTTATACTTAGTGTTACCATGACCACCCAATTTGATTTTGTTTCACCATGGCCACCCAACTTTATATTTAGTATCACCATAGCCATCCAATTTGATTTTATTTCACCATGATCACCTAATTTCATATAACGTTTCATCATGGCTACCTAATTTCATATAACATTTCACCATAGCCGCTCAATTTCTTGTCACCATTTTCCCTAATTTTAAAAGGAGTAAAACAATAATTTTGTATTATACATATAAAATAAATTTTACAAAAAATATTTAATTTTTTTAAGGAACTTTTTTTTTAAAATAACTAATTATTTTATTTTTCTACGTAACTTTTTTTTAAAATAAGTTTTTAATTTATTTTAAATTTTTTTAAAATAAGTTTTTATTTTTCAAAGTAACTTTTTTTTAAATAAGTTTTTATTTTATTTTTTTAATAGGTTTTTATTTTATTTTTTAAAAAATTTAATATATATAATGCAAAATTACCGTTTTACCCCTTTTTAAATTAATGAAAATGGTGAAAAGAAATTGAGTGGTCATTGTGAAACGTTATATAAATTTGGATGGCTATAGTGAAATAAAATCAAATTGGGTGGCCATAGTGACACTAAGTATAAAATTAAGTGGCCATAGCGAAACAAAATCAAGTTGGATGGCTATGATGATGCCAAGTATAAAGTTGGGTGCCTTTGATGGATTTAATCCTAGAAAAACCAATGTAACCAAAAGATATACACAAGAAAAAGAATTTTAGGAAGGCAACACTTTCAATAGAAGATCATCGTGATTTCACAAACTTGCAACTCTTCTGGCCAAAAAATGGGGGAAAAAAAAAGGACAAAAGTAAATGAGACAACATTGTCACTTAACCCCTATCTCTACCCCCGTCACCAGTACTAAAACTAAACATTGGGGGAACAAGAAAAGATTTTCACCAAAGAAATGGTCAAGGGTAGTTATAATATCACGTGCATATTATTTTATTTTTTTGGACGCATAATTAGCAAAAAGACACGTTATTTTTTTTCAATACATGACCTTTCCTAATATTTTGATGCGTTAAATAATGTCCAATCATTTTTTAACCCAAGTACAGCAACTGCCTCTGATTTTTCATTGATGCAAACCATAAGCTTCAGACAATTAGGCTAAGAGGACAGACTTTCTCATTCTGATGATAAAGAAGGAAATTTGCAGGAATTTGGATTCCATTGCACAGTAAGTTCTTGTGGCAATTTAAACTAAAAGGCTGGTCTCTATTTCATCGAAAAGAAAGACTTGTAGGTTTCACTGATTACAAGAATATGAAACATCAGCTCTTTGTTGTCAGGAGAAAAGTTCTAGAAAAAGTGCAAAATTGGAATAGTGGCTCTAAAGCAACCCCCACTTACCTCACCACCCCGCACACAAAATAAATAAATAAAGAGAGAAAATTCCACAGATAACGAAAAATAACATAAAAAGTAAAGAAAATAGAAGATAATATATAAACCCGAGATAGGTACTGGAATCAAATGCACAGGAATATACCTTATGATCTAAAATCTAGGGCATTAAATTGACGTAGAATTTATACAAGCATCAGATCACTTGATTGGGTAGAGAATCATCTCCCACAAGCAGGTTATGCCAAATTGCCCATGAGCATTTAGTTGCACAAAAAAGAAAGGTTCATAAAAAGTACTCTTACCAAAATGCTTGCCCACAGATACAACTAACCAAATTACAACCACCATTCTTCTCCACAGGTTTGTGACACTTAGGACAAGGCTTTGTATGTACAGTAATCCAATTAACCGTCTCTGATTCATCTCGGCATTTCTTTGTCCACAGCTCCCACATAAAGCATGAACAAGGGGAATGGGCTTCTGATAAGCAACTGAAACAGAACTGTGAACCACAGGAACATTCGACCTCACAAAATTCATCATTTTCTACCCGTAAAGCGTTCCCACAATGAGGTATACTTGGGCACCATTTAACCATTTTGTTGTCTTCGATGTATGACTCAAGAAGAAATCGATCGAATTTCTCTGCTAAATCAGGGTGTCTTTTACTAACTAGTTTTCTAACAACAGCTTCGTCGCATATAGCATTGCATTTGTGGGCCATGCACCTAATCCGCTTGCTCTGGCCCTCCTTTATTTTGACAATGAAATGCTCTGTCCAACCTGAACAGAATTACGCAGGTCAGAAAGAGAACTAAAAATTTCCCACGTTAAACAAGTAAAATTTGGAAAACAAAATTCTTATGATTAAACAAAAGTGACAATGCTCAATCCAAAATGTGCAGAATGAAATTTCCATGTAAGTATAGATGCATATCAAAACGGCATAGAAGAATAGCAAAGCATTTCCATGCATGATTGTCAGAATTGTATTTTTGGATCGGATCAGTGGAGGGGTCTTGCGAATTTGATAGGTGAATCAGATCGTAAATCGTAATATTCTACTAAATATTGCTTTAAAAAGAACACAAAAATGAAAATAAAGTTTCAAACTAATTAATAACTATTAAGTCAATAATCAGCTTAAAACATATAATAATAGATAGCAAACAATTTCAAGTACTTTATAAATGATTCGCCAAAAAATTGGTAATGTACAATTAAAATGATTAAAGCTCAAATCTATGAAACTGAAAAATGGAGAACTTTGATGAAAAATTAAGAACAACTTTTGTTCATCAATACATCAACTGAAACTGTATATTATATTCTATGAAAAGAAGAAATTATATCTTATAAGCTATAACTGAAAACATATCATCATTTTCTCTTTGTAGTTTAAAGATAAAACTTAAAATTGAAACATAGCCCAAGCCCAAGTTTCATGCAATCAAGCTGCACCTACTACCTAGTAACCCAGTCCAATCGTTTTGATTTTTTATTTTTCAATTTTTTGGCCCCATTTTACACTGAATTCATGGAATTGTTGGAAACGTAAGTATCGTACGATTTTGTTACAATTCCAATCCAATTCTATCATAATACGATTTGGATCCATTTTTCTTTTTGGGATAGTACAATCGTACAATTTCAACCACCATGCTTTCATGTAATGGATTATATTTTCATTATTATAGAATAGATGCCAAGAACAAGATCCAACTAAGGGGTGCTTACAGCTGTTGCAGAAGTAATGGCCACAATCCATTTTGCTCACATCACTAACAGGCACATCGTCAATACATATATCGCACATAACTGTAGAAGACGACTCTGGTAAATCAAGGTCAACAGCTCCAACCAGAGTTACACCTGCTTCAGCAAACATGCAAGCTTTCCCCTTTTCCACATAAACGGCACTTAACTTCTCAACGTCCCAGCGGTAATGAATAAGAAGAGTTCTGGCATGGTGTTCTCTCACAGATATTAAGTCCATTACTCTTTGCAAATCTTCCCTCTGCAAGAATGGGGAAAAATACGTCATTACCTTGAACACGTGCATATAGTTTCCAGAACAAACAAATGCATGATGTTAATACTGAACATGAAAAGAGAAACATGAATTTTTTTTTTTTTTTTTACCTGTGCAGCCAAGAGAGACTCTTTCGTGATTACCTGCAAAAGGCACAACAATGATCAAAAAACAAGTAGAAAATCTAAAGATAAAATAGGTGATCCAACAAAAATGCTGTAACCTAGAGTTCCACTTAAAATTGTCAAAGTACAAATTACCCAAGAGTCTGGTCTTAAAAGGATTGTGCTAGTAAAAATAACCGTGGTTTATTTGGCTAAGACGATTGTATTCAGGTCTTAACAACAAAGCAGCCAGGCAAAAAATATGAAACCTAAAATCCACAGCAATCAAATTTATCTGAACAAAACAAGATTTTTCACCTAAATACATAAGATTGGCCCGGCTTCTCTGCACACTCATTTAACCCATCAAAAGAACCAAATTTTCTCCCAAAAAAAATCCATTCGTATAACAGTTCGAAATCACAGAATCGCCTTAAAAAGGTAGATATGACAAGTCACCCTAAAATCCAAACTTCCCAACTTTAAGATGAAGATTGACATGCTATCACAAAAGCTAAAATAAATACACAAGATAGAGAGGGAAATAAATAAGGGGAGGATAAGATTAACAGTCTTTTTCGCAAACTTGCTTGACCTATCAAAAGTACCAAACTTTCTCAAAACAGACCAAAATTCAGTACTAATAACCGTTCAAATGCCTTAAAAGGTAGATATCACAAGTCACTCAAAAATCCAAATTTCCAACTTCTAGGTGAATCTTTTCATGGTATCAAAAAAACCACAATTTTTTTTTAAAAAAAAATACACATGATAAAGAGGAAAATAATTAAGGTTAGGTCCGTGAGGATAAGATTAACATTCTTCTTAGCAAACTCGCTTAACCCATCAAAGAACCAAAACTTTCTCTAAACAAACCCAAAACTCTGTACTTATAACCTTTCGAAACTACAGAATCTCCTTAAAAAGTTAGATATCAAAGTCACTCAATAATCCAATTTCCAACTTTATGGTGAAGATTCATATGCTGTTTCAAAAAATAAATAAAATAAATAAAAAGAACACACATGATACACAGAGGAAAACAATTAGATTGAATATACATAGAATTCAGTGAGCTCTATAACTATTCCTACTGAGTTCAACACAAAAGACATAATCGACAAGCATTCACATTTCATAATCAAAATTTTATGTATACAATTATGTGTACCTTGCAGGAAGGGGATTTGGACGGGGCCCACCGAGATTCAGAGTCTTCATTTTCGATCCCGTCGATCGATTCTCGGCCTGAGGAGTAATAATAATCATCTTCGCTGCCATTCATACAATCCTCCATCCTCGAATATTACTTCCTTTATCCTGGGCAAGTATTTGTAAAAACAGATGAGTGACTTCAAATTTGACGGCTTTGATAGGCTCTTGCCGGAAATAATCGGCGAGATCGAAATGAATTTCCCCGGCGATACAGAGTATAAAGAGAGAGAGACTCAAAATTTTCAATTAAAAGTTTTATGCGGCTTCTGCTTTTTGGTGTGGGGAGGACAAGTTTGGTTGAGAGTGTACTCTTGAAAATCTGGGCCTTTACGTTATCGTTGAAGAAAGTGGGTTGCAAAATGACCCGAATACGTTATGGACTTGAACTCGTTTGGCTAACCTTACGTTACTCTGTATGTACTAGGATATGCACATGATCGGATCTACGATATCATAGATCAAATTCTCGCAATATTTCGACTATGTTAACTTCATTTTCATAGAGAAAACTCAAATATAGCAAGATAGTTTCTACTATATTTCTTTCGTTAAAGGTACATGTATTATAGCTGAACAGATAATAAGATTGGTAAAAATGAAATGATAATATTACAATTATATAGCAACGGCAGCGGCAGCGGCTTGGTAAGTATATCAACCAATTCATCATTAAAAGATATGTAGGAAACATCAAATGAACCATTTGTTACATGATATCAAACAAAGGGTTAGTCAATAACAATGTGCTTCATCGTGGAGTGAAAGACCATATTAAAAGATATGTAAGTAATCCTAATGTTGCCACAAAAATGATAGGTCGTTGGGGATAGCTGCGCTATAAGTTCCGGGGTAAATGTTTAATCTTAAGGACCTCAGTTGAGTATGAAGTCGAGGCACAATACTTAGCCTCACTAGATGATTGGGCAATAGTTTTCTATTTCTTGAAACACCAAGAGATGGAGTGCCACCAAGAAAGATAATGTACCTGAGGTGGAGCTATGATCATCAAGATTTCTAGTCCAATTAGCAATAATGAATGTTATTAAGCATAGAGTGGAGTGTTTCTAAAGTAGGAGACCGTGAAGGATAGTGTGTTTGAGGTAGTGAAGGATACATTTGACAGCAATTGCACTTTAGAGGGACGATGTATAAATTGAGAGAGTTTTTTAATGGCAAAGGATAGATTAGGATGGGTAAGAAAGAGATACTAGAGACCACCAAGAACTTGACGGCAGAGAGTGGCGTCGGTGGCTAGAGACCCGTCATGGAGAGTAAGAGAGATACTACTGGTGTACGGTTTTGGGACTGTCATTTTAGATCGGGAGATAAGATAACGTATTTATCTTGAATGAGAAATAAGTCATAAGGTGAACGAATGACCCCAACTCTAAAAAAAGTAGTTGGCCCCTAATGTTTTTCAAATGACAGACAGGAGCAGGAAATTGTTCATTAAGACCTAGGTGCTAGCACATATACACTTCCTTAGAAATAGAACCTTGAAAAAAAAAAGGCACTGTTGACGTCAAGTTGCTGAATACATCAGTTATTCTTATGTCTAAGCTTAGGAAGGTATGGATTGTTGCACGCTTGACTACAGGATTGAAAGTGTCATGAAAATCAACACCCAAAAGTCGGTGAAATGCCAGTCACAAGTTTGGCTTTGTACCTAGATATAGAGCCATAAGGATTTCGTTTGACTTGAAAAATCTACTTGTGGCAACATCATTTTTGGAGACAGAATGTGGAACCAAATTCCAAGTGCCATTTTTGAAAAGGACATAGTTAATTAGCCATTGCCTGATGTCAGTAAGGCATCTTATATGCGTAGGAAACCCAAGATGGTCCAATAGAGTCAGGCAATGGATGGTTGGAGGTAATAGAATGGATAACTTTTGGATAATGTATACTGTTAAAGTCGACAAAGGAAGGGAAAGTTGAATAGAACCCGATGGTTAGTTATTCACAACATTGGATAGAACGAGATAAAGGATTAAGAAGATAGAGGGTCACATTGGTTGGCGGATAGAGAAGATAGAGGTCCACGAACGTGCTCCTCGGGAAACAACTCCCTATGGTGTAATTAAAAGATTTTTTTTTTTTTTTTAAAAAGTTCATAATACAAATGTTGAGAGAATTGGTTAAACACTAAGTTGCACACTCTCCAAAAACTTTGGGACCCGAAGTGTTATTGTTCCTTAGCCCTTGTGTGGGAATAATTTTTTGAAAATTACTTTTCCTGCACTCATCTTCACCACACAAGCTTAAAACAAATTTTTTTTTTTTTTACCTTTTTCCATAACTTTTCATACTTTTAAACCACATATCGTCCAAACGGTGCTTGGAGTTATACATTGCAGCGTTCACATACCGTGAAATCTGTATGCATTTGAAGTTGCCTACTAATTAATTTCTGTTGTTTAATTTATCATTTGTCAATTTGTTTCATTCACGCTCTGATCAAACTGGTCATTCTTTGGAATTAAGAGATAACGATCAACAACTTCGATAACAGCAAAAAGAATAAACTTTATTAACAGCAACATGCTCTCCAGCAAAGATAAATTACACACAATCTAAAAATCCATAAACATATCTGCAGCTTCACTTATTTTGTTTTGGGTTTTGGGAGGGATATTGGTGCATGCAGAAACACCCTAGAGGTCTCTATTGACCTAAAATATACAATCCCATGACTAGAAATCCAACTCTTACCAAGAAATCAACTTCAACAACGGATCAGATGCATAACTATGGCGAAAATAAGAATTGCAATAAACATCTTCCACAAAAGCTGTTTCCCGTCAACTTGATACGAACGATAATGAAAACCATGAGCATAACCCCCATGAAACGAACCAGAAAACAAATACGGAACTCCAGAAGTGGCTCCATATACAGTAGCATCATTAAATCCATGCGAATGGAAGTTAAAAAAGGCTGGTAGGGAACCAAAAAATGTAGATAGTGTCGAGTGACCAAACCTTGCTATGGGATCGGACTCTGAGTGCCGGAAATAGTTTATATCTACACGTGGAGCTGTTTCTGATCTCAGCCCCATGGGCCGACTGGGAATAGTAATGGGCATAGGTCGTGATCTTGGATCAAGGCTTGTTCTGCCCCTGCCATAAATAGGAACTAATTTCTCCTCCTGTACAAGAGCCTTACAAACTGGGCATTCATGGGAATGTGAATGAACTTGAAGCCATTGGTAAAGACAGGGCCAACAATAAAGGTGACCGCAGAGTGTAACAATTGGATCTTGTGCCAACTCGAAACAGATATTGCACTCAAAGTTTCCGGCATCTAACATTATATCAGCTGAAGAAGAGGGATCTGTTGATTCAGCGATCCCCCAATCCATATTTGTAGCCATAGAGCCTCAAACACTTGCCTGTTTATTAATCCTAGAACAGAAACAAAATTTATTATCCCATTTTATGAAAATTGGAGGATCCTATATCACCAAGAAGAAATAACCGCCAAAGTGCATCAAGGAAAAAAAAAATAAAAATATAGAGATGTATTCTCCAGAACAGTCAACAACACACCATCATCAATCAATCACAAAACAAGTCAACCTATACAAATCATAAGGAATAGAAAATCCATGTCAAAGTACCGACAATGAAATTTTCTAAAAAACCGAGAATTAACCCTTACTGTCATACTTCAAATCATAATATATATGCTAGATCATCTTGGGAGAGATTGGGCTTCAAAAAATAGTGAATCGTCTTCTCAATATGCAAATGTATAATTCCCTGAAATTTCAATTGAGCTCACATACACTTTAGGGATTGGCTTCAAGCTATTCTCAACTCCTTTCCACCAATGGACTCCTCAACACTAATGAAGGTGTGTGACTCATTGGAGAAATTCCAACCTCTCTACCTATGTGATGTGTAAGGATTTCTCAGAAATTACATGCTATCTTCACTCGGACTACATTTATAAATTTGCTTGAACAATTCCAGATAATATTCCAGAAATGACATTAGATATCAGGCTTCTCCTATTGCCCAAACCAGAAGAAAAGTTATAATAAGATGGCCAATGAATAAAATAACGAGGAGAACCATGATGTCCATTTCTTCAAGAAACAGAAAAGCACCACTGATTAATTCAGTAGAATAAATTTTTGCTCATCTAGTTTCAAAAAGGTTAGATTTTACTCTAATTTCTTGACAATGTACACCGTGTATTTATTAAGATTAGAAGTTCAACCTCACATATAAATATTAGCTAATGACCGATCCATTCTGCAAGAAAAAATAAGTCTACTGCAAAATATGGTCTGTGACTCTGTCGCCAATAAGCAGAAAATTATATAGAAATATTCTAAATATTCAATAATTGACCCCCAAAAATCAATTATCTACCTTTAATTAACAAATGGAATGCAGTAAAAATATTCTAAAGCAATAAGAAACCCTAATTGCTTATCTAATCTTGAATTAATTATAAACCCGCGAAGCAACCATCAAACTGAAACCCCTGTATCACAAAATTATCTTCAGTTATCACAAACAAAATTGCAACTATATACAAAAAAAAAATAATAAATTAAATAAATTAAAAATTCACCCTACGACTCGATTCCCACAGTATACACAAATCACTCTTCTTCGCTACCACGAACCATAATTGAATGTAAAAATTAATGCAATACAATGTATGCCCACATCAATGGCGTCTCCCGTATGGAGGTGGAGTGAATGGAGAATTTGTTGGGCGATTGGAAATTGAGAGGGGCGGCCAACGCAGGTGGACGGTAGATTCCTTTCCTTCTGTTAAAATCCAACCACCATTCCCATTTATTGCTATTTCTGTAATTTCCAATTTCCATTATTACCCACAAGCAATAACCTAATTTTCAAATGTACTTTTCTTTTCTAAAATAACTTTTAAAATCAAGTTAAACTTACACGGTGTGACAAGAATATATACAAGGTTTGGATGCAAATTTAGCATAGTATGGTTGCATTTGTTTTCTTTTCTTTTCTCTTCTTTCTTTCTTTCTTTTTTTTTTTTTTTTGGGAAAGTTGAAATAAGTAATTTAATTCAATATCAACAAATAGTATGTTTACATTGCAATTTGTAGGTCTATCTAGTCAAATGCTATTCTGAAAAAAATAGAGCATATTTCTTTAGTGTGTCTACAACGTCATTACTTCACACTATTTTAGATTGCAACTGAAGTCGGGAAAGAGGCCAACAATGTTTGAAAGCATAGGATTATGCTTTCCAACACATGAAAACTATAATATTTCAGAATTTTCATATTCAGGATTCTACTAATTTATTTTTGTTTTACTTAAGCAATTACTTATTATTAGGTACTTGGTAATTATTATCAACCAGGAATTGCGGTATGGCATGCTCATATATCTCCGCATATTCGCATTTGTAGAGGTAGAGTAAAAACGAAAGACGTCTCGATCGTCAAATCACATTTAGCAACGAATGACTCAACCATAAGCTTGGCAAAAGGACGCCATTGTATGACCACGTTACAAAATGAATATTTGTGCCTCGAATTTAGGAGTGTCTAGTCCAAAAATATGCTCCAACCACCGACACACCTATCAAAGAAATGTAGACCCGCAATCACATAGCAAAAAGCAATTGGAAGCCTCATCCAAACAACGACGTTAGAGGCATCAAACGTAGATGCCATTTAAGTGCAAATTTTGACATGATCAACATAGATTTCAATGTAATAAAATTATGCATGCACATAATCAATTGCATGACAAATGTCACTAAAGCATAAACCTCACAAGAATCTTGAAAATTAGACTTAATCATGACTCCCCTAAATAATAATAAAAAATATCTACAAATAGGATAATGTACACAACTAATAAAAGATTGAAAATATAAGATCTATTTTTCCACTCTAAAAAGGTCACCTCGCATCACGGCACAATTAAGGGTCGACACTCTTAGAAATCTTAGTCTTCTCCAATGATTTCCATCGGAAATAACGCCGAAACCCCCAACTTTCTTTTCTACTCAAAACTTGCCCAAAAGCCACCCAAAACCATTGATTTAAGCATATATTATACAACTAAATCTACTAGTTTCGTATGTTTGATTTATATGAAAATTGAATTGTTTTTACTATAAAACAACTAAATCTATTCTCGAAAATTTACAAATTTGCTGAAACGCCTGAATTATCATTGATAGACAATCTTGAAAATTCTAGCACAATTATGAGTGGGAAAGAATGTAATGTTCTTCGTAAACAATTGTTTCCAAAGAGGTCAAACCTGGTACAACGACGAGACTCAAACCCAAGATGATATAAGACCCAAGTCGAACTCTGAAAGAAGGCGACTCAGCCTTCTATCAACACATGAAAATCACAAAGGCATGGGGGATGTTTGCAAATATATCAGGCAAAGAAAATAAAACAAAAAAGAATATGAGCTGATCATATTTCATTACAGGAAAGCTTCAAATTCTCATTGATAGACAAATGAGAGTTACAACTTATATTTTTTTCAAACACCTGATCGGGAATCATCATTAACAAATACCTCATTTTGATATTTCTCAGTTAAACTCTACAAAAATTTGCATATCTGCAAATACTTTGCTCTTTTTTTTTTCCCCTTTCTTCTGCTTCGCCGGGACATGGTATGTTAATATTTGAGGTTCCATCTTAAAAGGTCAACCTTATTAGGAGGAGTAGCTCAAACTCTTATAAATTGGTTTATGTTTTCAACGTGAGATTTTATCTATAAACATAAATCAATTTATAAGAGTTTGGGAAACTCCTCTTAATAAGGTTGACATTTTAATATGGGACCTCAAATCTTAACATACTATCAGAGTTCGTTAAGTTTCAACGAGTAATTCGATCCGATTAAAACTAAAAAAAAAATGAGTACATAGATTTCAAGATTGATTTGTTCAAAAGAGCCACCATCTTGAGGAGGGCATGTTAAAAAATAAAATGTCACATCGAATAAAGATGAAAACATAATCCAGGCAGATTCACTGTAACGGAGAAGAACAAATATTTTCTCCACGCCTCTCTAGTAAAAAATACAACACCATACATAATAAAGTCATTATTTAAGAGGAATATTGAGTTGATTCATTATGCTCCACACAGTCCAACAAAATGTCAATTGGAAATCGAAAAGCTACAATATAAGAAGACTATTCAAACTAAATCTTCCTTGAACAATAAAAAATCGTACATTGCTCGGTCAGAAACCTCTAATTAATACTCACCTTATGAGTAGATACCAAGAATCGCTTTTCATCACCCACCCCAGACGGATCAAATAAAAGTTTGCACATTCAAATCGCATATTTCCACCTGGTTAAGTTTCCAGGATAAAGCCAAAATCAATATGAACGAGCCTAACCTAACTGCAATATTTACAGAAAAATAAATATGATTGTGATTAGTACAAATATGAGACGGTTCTAACCAATTTTATACAAAAATAAAGTTGGAAAATATAAGGTTGTGATTAGTACAAATGTGACGTGGTCAAATTACCACAGATTTGTGATTTCACGTTGTAGGAAGCGTGTTGTGAAGTAGACCTATCGCTGGAGCGAAGGACCAAGAATCGAGAGCCAAAAAAATTTGGCAGAATTTCACTCAAGCGCACCTTGTACCTGAAGCCATGGCTTTTGCTGCTATCTTAGGCCTTTTAGGGACATTCTGATCTAATCTTGTACGAAAATTTAAGACCTGAACTTTTCAAGTCTAGATCTATTGTCTCCAACTCCCTATTTCATTGGCTGTCCTTCCAATAAAATCTAGACAAATCACCCTATTATGACACATTGGCACGTCACAAATTTTTCATTAATCTAAATGTATCAAGTTCAAAAAATAAACGACGTTAACCAAGGACTCTTCACCTTCACAGCCAAATGACAATAATGTAAAAAGAAGCATTAACCAAACCACTTCAAAATAAAGAACATGGATAATAGTATCTAGTAGCGTTACTGGCAATTGTGATTTCATTGATCCTACCTTATTAAGTAGTAGTAAAGGAATACCACCGAATGAGCTGAAAAACTCCGGCTTGGAAGTAGGGGGCTTGCTCCGTTGCTCACTGTGCATTCAAGGACGACGCAAGACGTTGGCTTCTGATGCAACAATCTATTAGGAAAATGTGCGAAAAAGTATTAGGATTTTACTATAATAAAATAAATATTATTGAATAAAATCCCATTATTTATTTATATAAAAGGGAGTTGCATTATATTTTGAACATGTGTATAAAGTGCTTTCGATTGATGAGTAAAATACAAAATTGGGTGATCGTAGTATATAAGATACTATTTTGTTTGTTGATCAACAAATAATTGTCCACAGTTGTACAATAAGATGTTAACACTCTATTATGTAAAGGATATGATAGTTGTTACTCTAACAACTAGAGAGATGTGGTTTGTCTTGACCATGTTGAGGGGATTTGGAAAGAAGTGAAACTGTATATGTTGTTTATTATTCTTATTGTTGTTCTATGTGAGATTTATTTTTGCAGCATTTGAGTACACCAATTTCGAGATCCATGTGCTCTTTTGAGACGTATTCGTATCGATTTGCTCGTTTGAGTTTTATGAGCCCTAGCATCATATTTTCATCTTAAAATTCAATCTTGTTAAAAGAAGTAATTCTCATATATTCTAATCTTTATTCAATATGAGATTCATCGAGCCTCATGCAGTGACGTATCAAGAGTGATAAGGTGGTGGGGGCCCGGTGAGATGCATAAAGAATAATGTAACGGTAAGAGTTCATCAAGTTGGTGGTGATCTAATGAAAGTCGCAATGGAGTAGGTGAGCGGATGGTGGAGGTTTTCAAGGAATACTACAACAAAAAAGTCGATCTTAAGAAATCAGTATTAGCGAGTTCAAGATATCTTCAGTGTGTTAAGAAATCATTGTTAGATTCGATAATCTTGGTAGTTGATCCTTCTTTTTTGTTGATAAATTTAGGGTTTATTAGAGATTACACAAGATTGGCTCTAATCGATGACCATGAAAGAAAAGAATGTTAATTGATTTGAAATTCTAATTGATAACTATGAAAGGAAAAACAATGCAACTAAATTTTTGGAGGACTGATTATTAAAAAAAAAAAAAAAAATTGTGTCTGACAGTATATATTTTGCACGTCTTTCTCAAGAATATGTGCAAGAAATATACGACTCCTGATGAAATCACAACTATTAAAAATATAATTTGTGGGAAAAAAAAAAGCTTTATCGTTATATAAAATATTAAAAAACGTTAGTTTATATTTTGGCTCAACCATGTTATTTTATATTTTGGTGAAACCTTTGCTTCATAAATATTGGAAAAATAAATATTATAAATTGTGAATGAACAAACCAAGCAGTGAATGGGTAAGGTACGCGTAAGGTTATTGAATTGGATTTCAAGGATTGAACATATTGTGAATGAACCAAAGAATATTCTAGGGTATGAAAATTTGATGGATAGATTCATCTTAAAAGATTGTATGCGATACCTATGGGATTTGAATGCTAAGAGAATGGCTCGATCAAATTAGGTTGATTGAGTCTTATCTCAACTCTCTGCAAAACGAGTTGTCACATGATCGAAGTGCCTTCCCGTATTCGAGGTTAGATATTCACAAGAAACTTCGACAAGGCAAGGCAAGGCAAGTCAAGTCAAGTAAGAACCTACATGTTGAGACACCGTTCCTTTTATGTTGGTGTTTAATAAAAGAGTGGCTCAACGAAACTTAGATACTAAGTTAAGGACTCCAAAACAGATTTCCTGTCGAGGACTAAAAATTCCATTGGTGAAGAATAGTTTCAACCAATTATTGCAATCATGGAAGAAACTTTGTTGACAAGTGACAACATATGAAAAATGAAAAGGGTGTATTTGGTATCATCTATGACAACTAAGTCCTATTGTTTAACCCCATTTTTTTCAAAATTTATTTCTCCAAAATTCATTTTCAATCACACATTCTCTTACAAAATAATTTTACACATAAATTCAAAAAAAATTCCTAACTTTTAACCACGCATTCTTAAAAAAACTCACTATTTTAAAACACATTTTTCACAAAAAAAAAAAGAGTCTCGGTCAACGACTAAGACTACTATTATTAAGAGAAATACTTGGTCTCACAAAATGTATGATTAATAAATGGACAATAATTGTGAACATGTGATTGAAATTCATATTTAAATTTAAAGGCTATGTTTATAGAAGAATTAAAAAAAAAAAAAGCAATTAAATTAAGAAATTAACAACCTACTCAAATAATGTCCATGCATAATCCGAATGTGGCATCATATATGTAATGAAATAATAATTAAAAAGAAAAAAAAAAGAGAGGAAACAATCAAATGATTTCCATATTAATAATGAAACAATCTCGAGGTCCTAGTCACGTAGTGCTACTACTATAATCGCTAACTACGAATAGCATTATTCGACAATTAACTAAATCCAACTTTTTTGTCAAAAGCACTTCGTCTCATCTCGTCTCGTCTAGTCTCAACGGTCAAAAGGTCCGCAGGGATCGAGCTGTTTGCACAATCCGAGGTAAGTAAGATAAAGAACGCGATCCTTGGCTCCAGTACGATGATTCCTTGTATGCTTACAAAAATACTTTAGCTGTTCGAGAGTACAACACCCCAGCATTTGTCCCAGAAGCAAAAACAGCCAGTTTATGGATTTTTTCTTATTAGAAATTAGGGGTTTCACGCAGTTTTCTTGCTTACATGAACTGCACCCTGGCAAATTAGGGTTTATCCAAACCGCCGGTGCCCTATCGTGCATGTTGCCTTTGTTTTCTGCAATAAATGTCCAAACTTCGAGGAATTTTTGCTTTAAATCAAACTCCATTTGGTATTTCTTTTCGCATTTCTTGCACTGGACGTCGCCGGAGATGGTGAAGATTTGTTTAGATAGTAGGTCGCCGAGGCTGTAAACGGTGGCGCGTTGGTTTGTAGCCCAAGGAAATGGGGCCGGCACGGTGGCGCTCTTCCCTCCACGGGGGAACTGCGACGGGTTGCGACGGACTCGGCCGGAGGGGCCTCCACTAGCGGCAGCAGCATGACGATTCGTGTTCCCTACACTAGGAGCCACATGTAGTCCGATGGATGGAGGAAAATGCGACTGGAAGACTCCATCAATTGGGTGGTGATTGAATGAATGCGGGGACGGAGGAGGCGGGGATGCAGACGGAGAGCGGTGATTTCCGGGGGAAAGTTGACTTCGCTTAGTACTAGGAAAATAAGTTGACAATGAAAGTGTTAAGAAGTCATTCTTGTGTCCCTCGACGTCTCTTGAGATTTGATAATCTTGACCGTTGACCTTTCTCTTTTTGATGATTTCTTGCTCTTCATTACCCATTTCATTCAAAGGGAAAAATATGGAGAAGACAAACTTAGGGTTTGTTAATAGAGATTATATAAGAAAGAAAATGAGTGTTAATCAATTGATAAAATTCAAAAGAATTTCAAAAAATTGTACTCTTCAGATTGTTAGAGGTTTCTTGTCGGCTTTTAGCCAGTAAATCCGCAATTTTGCAGCTTAAGATAAGCTTGTATTTTTTGGATTGAAATTCAAATTTTATGAAATGAGATAAGATGATAATTCATGTTAATTTATATAACTAATAATAGGAAAAATTGCGCCCCTTGTTCCATATCTTATTATTCGATGAGCAAATTGGTCTCTAATCTTTAAAAATGAATTATTGACGTTCAATATTCCAATATAGTAGCACAACATATCTCGTACATATATTTGTAAAGTCATCACGAGCGATATAATTATTTTGAAGCGCAAAGTTTTGTTTTTAAACTTGGACATATGTATAGAAATTTAAAGTATGCGCGTTCCATGTGATTGATGTAATAATTTAATGAAAATTTGATTGTATCGATATGAATTGAATGTGCAACTTAGAGATCAACTTGCTACATATAACAAAATTTCGACATGCTTCACTAGTAACAATTTATTTGTAAAAGTTAGAACTGAAGATAGACACCATCAGTGAAATTCTAATGTGTCCAAAATTTACAAACAATCTCTATTTTATTAGAAGAATATTCAACAACACTTTGGAAACTAGTTTAAATTGGAACTTTGGATTATAATGCTGTCCTGAAAATAAAATATTTATTTTATTTAGTCTCGTAAATGCATAAACACGCTCGATTCTAACATTTACAACAATGAGTTTTCGAAAATTCTTGATAAAACTTCTAGCAAGCAAGCATAATACTCGTAAAGAAAATAGGTTTTATTTTTTTCTCAAGAGAATTGAAACAAGGAATTTTTTTTTTTCTCAAACGTTTTTATGGAAAATAATTCGACCAGCAAGAAAAAAAAACTTAATTCTACTAAAATTTCGACACCTCAAATTACAATGATGAATCAAAATTTAACTAGGAGATAGCCAATGATACAGTTGGATGACTCACGGTTACATTATATGATTAATATTGATCTATCTATGTTAATTCATGTGATTAAAACATGGCAAATAATTTAGAGTTTGTTAGATATTGTATAAAGTTCGGTTTTAGTTGATTAAAGATATTTGAAAGGAACAGAATATTAGTTGATTTTGAATTTTAGGAATTTTGAAATGCACGATCCAGATTTTTTGGGGAAAAAAAGGTATTGTTAGAGATATCTTGTCATTTTTTATCCAATTAAATAATTAAATTTTGATAAAGAGTACTACAGTTTTTTGTATTTTTGCATGTGTTAAAATACATTTCGATATGGTTGTATTTAATTTATTTGGATAGAATTTTGTGTTAATTTCAATGAGATAAGGCCACAACACATGTTTAATTAATTAAAAATAGTCTCGAATCTCAAATCTATTAGTCCCAAGCCATTTGAATGAGCAAGTTGATCGTTAATCTTTTGTTATAACTACACAATAATTAAGTCCATGACGCGTTCAACTTAAATTTTTTTTTTTTTTTTTTTACTTGGACAGGTGTATAGAAACTTGAAGTGAAATACGTTTGACGTGATGATTTAAAGAGGATGTGTATAGTTGTGTCATTACAGACTGATCGTGCAACATTATGGCGAAATTTTTCAAAGGTTCAGGGTCGATTTTGCTCTTCAAATTGGGGACCAACTTGCTACTAAGGAAATAAGTCGGGAACCAGTGGTGAGATCATTCTTTTGCCAATTGACTGTTGTAAATTCAGCCATTAATTTATATCAATAATTACAATTTATTTGTATTAACATTACATTTTTGAAGTCATTTAAAGCTAGAGTTGGCGAGAAAACTTTATGAGTGTGAAATTCAGTGTTATTTATCATTGTTTAATTGACATGTTATTATAATATAACTTCTATAAATTAATAGCCTTAGGAGTTAGGACCATATAAATTTTATTAATTAAAATATTTAATAATTAATTGATAGTTAATAATTTAGTAATATATAAAGCATATTTACAATTTAAAGAACATATATTTAATTAACTAAAATTTCGATGTTTGTTACCTATTTTATCAATTGAATACGAATTAATACATTAAATTACATTAAATTAACGAAAATAAATAACTTTATTGTAGTATGTACTCAATTAAATAGTATTAAAAATAATCTTTGTATAAATAAACATAAAGTTTTCTTTCTTATATTTCATATTTACAATGGATTCCGGTCTTTAAAATGTTCAAAAATCAATCATGACTTATGAGATTCATAAAACATTATGCCAAATAGTAAAGAACATCCTTCATAAACTCAAAAAGAATTGCAATAAAGGGTTTTTGAAAATTTTACTCGAAAGTTAGTCAAAGTACACTCAAGCGATCATCATACTATATTTTGTTTGACTTAGAAAAATGTGTCCATGCTAAGCGGTATAAACCATCAAAATTTTTCAGATATAAAAAAAATGTTGTTTGAGCGGTTTCTTCAATAGCAAAATCGTGTAAATACAATAGAAAAACTAAACCTTGAAGAGACTTTAGAATTCAACTTTTTTCAAGGTTGACTTGAAAAGTTCAAGTTAAGACATAATATTAAATCATTTCGTCATTTTGGAGAAAGTCGGTCGGTCGATGCACAGACATGAGAGAAGAAATTGAAGTCCATAAGTGAAAATATAGATCAATGCACCATAAAAAATGTTTACAATATGTATTAAACATAATTGCTTTACAGACTATAACCTGATCAATCTCTTGCAACAAAGCGACTTGAAGGGAAAAAAAAAAAAAAAAAGCTATAGAAAAGCTTGTGATTGTTGTTTATTGTAATGAGGATGACATAAAAATTCCTTTATGGATTATAGAAAATATGTAAAACCATGTTGCTTCAAGAATGTATACCACGCCAAAAATGATCGTGGATGATTGTGGCGCTTTCCATGGAATGTTCGTTGCTGAAAAAAAAAATAATAATAATAATAATACATTGGAGAAAAAATTTCATGGTGATAGATAATTGTATAGCTCACCAAAAAAATAGTATTGAAGGATTACAAAATGTTTAGCTATTTTTGCCACACGACAAGGCATCAAAATTCAACATGTGATGCAGGGATAATAAGATCTTTGAAAATGCATTATCATAGACTATTTTACTATAGAATTTTGGAGGGCTAGGGCTAACTAATCTAGAAAAATAAATATAAATATTTTGGATGCTATCAATCTTGCAGTCTTACCTTGAACAATAAAGGTTAATGCAAAAACAATAACGAACTATTTTCGACATTGCACAATTCAATTCATTTTGTGAAAGATATGAAGAAGACATACATGAATTTGAGACAATAATCGAAGATTTAGGTTACCGTGATAGAATGGATGTAAATCACTTGTTGGACTACCCTAGTGAAAAATGATGCAAGTTCACGTTTCAAGCTTAGATGAAAATTTTTGTTAACATCATTGAAAATCATGTCTCTAACGAAGCTGGTGATAATACAATAGCATTGGAGTCTGTTACGCACAAGGGAACAATCAAAACATTATCCACACTTTCTAATTAATTTTTATTTCAATTTGAATAATCAATCCCATGGCTGCTATATTATATAAGCAAAATTAGAGATGAGATCCGATTTTACTTTCATGAAAAAATAAGTAATAAAATAGTCATATTTTAATAAAACATCAAAGTCAACTATATGCAATTTTAGGGCTTGTTTGAGCCTTTTTTTTTTTTTTTTTTTAAAAAAATTCATTTTGTAATAGTGTTATGATTTTTTTGAAAAAAATGCATTTTGTAATAGTGTTATGATATAGAATGTGTGGTTAAAAAAGAAAAAAAATTTTAAATTTACGTATAATATTATTTTATTAAAAAATGTATGGATGTAATGATGTCAAATCACTGTTCAAAAATTCATTTTAATGAAAAAGTTGAACTCAAATAAGAGCTTAACTAATTATTAATTTATGCTAGGAATGAGACCACAAAGTTACATAAGAGTTTTCAGAAAAATATTATCTTATTAATTTATTAAAACTCTTAATTTAGACTATTAGCTCAAGTTAGGACCATAAAATTACTATATAATATAGGTCATTAATTTATCAAGTATTAATTTATAGTGATTATACTGTATATTGTACAGTTCAATTTGTATTATAATAGATTACTAGTTACTTAATGCCACAAGACATCTGTATCTATACGACTAAATGTTAGTTCAATTTGTATTAGGATAGCACCCTTATCAATCTTTGATGTTCATATATGAGTCACCTTCTTGTAAATTAATATTTAATGATAAATATTACATCGAATTAAGATACACAAAGATAAATAATATACCCCTCTTGGGGGCAAATTTTTTTTGCATTTGTAGAAAAAATAAGAACGTTAGAGCAGTAAAATTCTAACAACATGCTTCGTCTTACTGTTCTAAATTTGACAACGCAAAATTCCATTTCTCCATTCCACCCTTCCAACACTGAAGCACTCACTTTCTCATTTGTCTATTCTACCTTAACTGCAAACGCACAAGTGTAGAAAGCAGCTTCACGTCAAACGAATAGAGTAGTTGATCGTTTGTCGTCGACTTCCCCTGTCACATACCCAACTTCGCCGTTTACAGATCTTCAGCATGTGTCCTCTTTGCTGCGCTTCTTGTTTACAGAAGCACCCAAGGTTGTGACGGATCTCGATTTCGCACCTGAAGCAAAGACCACTATTACCCTTCCAGCACTGAAGCAATCACTTTCCCATTTCTCCATTCTGACTCAGCCGCAGAAGCACAAGTGTATCATCCAGCACTCTCTCCGTTATGCAGCGCTGTTGACTGTCTGTCGGCAACTTTCCCTGTCGGATACCCAACTTTTCCGTTCATAGATCTTTTCTCTTTGCTGCAGTTTCCATTTAGTGGAGCACCCAGGGCAGTGATGAACCTCGATTTCTCATCGGACGCACATACCAAATTGGGATAAGGGCAATGATCGAAAGTTTTTCCAGTCTGACAGTGCAAAGAGTGCCTCATTTTTTCAAATCCTTCTCCAAAATCCATGGAGCCATTCTCAAATCAAGTAATGAGTTCGAACCTGCCCTAGATTACACTTTCATTCCTTTCATTTTTTTACAATTCCATATGAAATTTCCGTAGATAGGTGACGTTCGGGGGTCATGGTTCGTCCAGTGCGCATGAGTGCTCAAACAACTCGAGCTTCAAAAATATGTAAGATGGAACCCTACAGAAAGGAGAGCGTTTATTGCTGCATGCGAGACCTCCATTACTGAAGGTCATCGACACAATAAGTGTTTCACGAAGCATGGCTGGGAGTGTGTTATTACGCTTTTTAACTCATTCTCCGGCCACAATTGGAGCTTACAACAACTTCGCAACCATTGGTCAGCAATGCGTCGAGAATACAAATGCCTCACTGAGCTTTTGGTTTGTACCAGAGTCGAATATAAAGCATCGGCGGGCCTTATCGTAGCATCTGGCGAATGGTGGACCCGAAAAATCAAAGTATGAAGTTGCGAATTGATGCCACAGTACGTAAATATTGGCTATGTCACTTCCATTTGTGTTTTGTAACCTTGGCTAAATCCAAACAGTATCCATGAAAATGACTTGCATTTAGATGATACCAGAGGGGTTGTTTGAATCTTTGATTGGAGTTGGGTCTTACTCTGTCGAGTCATTACTATTTAGGTTATGTTATCGAAAATGTGGGATTATGCAGTGTGTTGATGAGTCTAGGGTGTTTTCTGTACACATCATTTCCTCTGACATTTAATAGATGCGGCAAGTTGTGAGAAGTGGTAGTGCTTGATTCAACAAATTAGCAAATTGCAATGCCTAACTTTATAATGCTCATACTTGCTGCTCGACTCATTTTCCTTGCTGGCGTGATCTGTTTTAAGTGCACTGGAACTGTTGAATTGAAAAATGAGCATAGTTGTTATTAATTTGATAATAATTTCATTTGACTAAAAGTGAGAGTTGTTTGTAGCTTGCATTGAGGTACCTAGTTTCCTTAAATGTGGTTAGATTCATACGCTTATACATTGGTATGTTGTTTGTAGTGAACTTGTAAGGAATATATCATCATTAGATCTTCTATAGTCAATTTATGTCAAGAAAAATGCTCATACTTAGCTCAATTCTTTCTCTTCTGTTCACATAGGGATTTACATTTCCAAGTTACCAACTTATTTGCATTTGCATTATTGTGTAACTGTTATTGCAGGAGAACAAGGACTACAAAGATTTTAAAGATAAAGATGCCAATGAGATAAACATTCGATATCGTCGACTTTTTGGCGATAGTTATAACGGTGACGAGTACGCAATGACCTCGACAAAATTATGTCAAATGGGCTTCGATTTGTTCGATGACAGTGCAGTTGAAGGCCACAAGGATGTAATCTCTGTCAATAGGGAGAGTACTGGTTCGAGTGATGAGGGAAACGAAGAGAAGTGTAACTCCAGCGTGAATGCTTCCAATGCTAGAAGTGGCACAAAAAGGAAGTCGGGGACGACTTCGCAAAAGGGGAAGAAAAAGAAAATTTCTACTCGAGAGTTATCATTTTTGGTTGATCGGGCAAACTGTACCGTCGAGAAAGTGGCAACGAAGATAAATACCATTATGGCTCCGACTGAAAATGTTGGAGTTGCCTGCGTCGTAGAGTTGCCTGCAGCTGGAAGACTCCAACAACGAACATCTCCTGTACTTTTACGACTATACGCTTCTTGCACAGAAGCGCTATCGAGATATCTTGACGTCATGGAAGACGCTGATGAGAAATCTGATTGGATTGAGTGGCAATTTAATTAGCGCAATAAATCACTACATTAGTGACACTACCAGCTCTAGTACTTGTGAGTTCTCTTATTTTTTGTTTTTCCCCGTCACAATTACAGTTTTTTGTACCTGTACCCACGTACATTGACATTCTCTTCCATTTCATATGTGATCATTCTATTTAGGTTTGTTTTAAAATTGTTTACTTAATTTTTTACCACAAAGAGTACATGCATGATCGACAACTCTTGCAGTTAATGCACATTTTTTGAGAATTTTTCGGCACTAGCTGAAAAAAGTTTAACATGCCCAATATCATGCAACTTTTTTTTTTTGAAACGTTGGTACAATCTGCATTGAAAGGTCAATAAAAAAAACATTTACCTACCACAGTTACTACTCTATAAATTAGTTGCTTAGAATAAGGAATAACGATATGTGAAATCTCTAGGTTAGTAACAAAACTTTGTACTGTTAAAGAAAATTCTTCATCTTGCTCAGAAGAAATTTAACCATTTCTTATACATCAATTACACAATTGATGATTTCAACTTCAATTGTGTGCTTTTATCGGGCTCCGATGAAGAAGAAGAAGTCGAAGATGATGAGTTTTTTAGCTAACTAGCAGCTGACGTAACGAAACGGATTACGTATTGTAGGATCTCATACATCAACACGAGAAACTACTATCGCAAACAGCGGCGTTGCATTCAAAGATTTCATTTTTCCAGAATTGGCCACATATTTATGAAGGAAGCAGTAGAAGAATACAGACATGTGTGCTATCAAGAATTTCGAATGTACTCCAAGTGTTGCGACATTTTGCACGTATTCTGTGTGACGAATATGGCTGTGACGAATATGGCTTATGCAGTAGCCAGCAGGTGATATCTCTGAGCAAGTTAGAATGTTCTTGTACATATTACATGAAAAGGGATATCGGCAGATGACAACGATATTCAATCATTCGTTGCAAACAATATATTACTTCAAAGAGGTTCTCCGTGCTGTCGTTGTGTTATCGACATGTCTCATAAAACCCAGTCCGAACTATAATTAGGGGGAGGATCCCTACAGGCCGGAGCCGACTAAGCAGGATTGCATTAGAGTTATTGATGGAACGCACGTGAAAGTTGTGCTACCGAGTCACAAGCGTGTGAATTTCATAGCCGAAAAGGAGTACCGACGCAAAATGTGTTGGTCGCATGTGATTTCGATTTATATTTCACATTTGTGCTTGTTAGCACCATCGGGAATATGCACGACGCTAGAATAGTGGCTCCTGCTATATACAGAATTATTTGGTTGACTCCGATTTTGCTCATCGACCGGGATATATGGCCCCATGCAAAATGATCAGATATATTGTACAATTTTCAAGAGTTCTGCGACGATGGATCAGGTCGTCGTCGTTTTCGGATGCTCATGACAGATTTAACTACAGACACTCTTCATGTAGAAACGAGATAGAACGTGCATTTGGTATGTGGAAGCAAAGATGGTAAACCCTTGACTGTATGCCTAACTGTTCATTTCAAACACAAGTTACAGTTGTCGTCACAACGATGGGTATTCATAATTTTTTACGTCGTTCTGGATTTGTGGACGAGACGTTTACAAGAGCAGAGACAGATGACGGTGCATCCGAACTGGAGCTACCTAATGCCGAAGACGAAATGCATGCCGAAATGAATGCACTTGAAAGGCAGCGAAGTGAGTGGGACTAACTTCACGATTATATGACACATCAACAATGACGCTATAGTTTTTCAAGACGCAATATTTTGCACATGTATAGTGTAATTAGAATGTAGAGAAATAAATTGACACACACACATACATATATGTTGACGTTAATATTTTTCCATTCGTACACGTCAACGAACCTGTCCCTGTTCACTTCATTTTTCACTTTTTCAAATGCACATTTTTTGATTGCCAACAATTTCAAAATCAAAAGAGGAGAGGATGGCAAACATGTAAAAATGCAAACAATTGATTTTGACCAAAAGACACGTTAACTATAGTGGGCCCCATTTGATGTGATATGAGAATTCATTTTTGAGGAAAATAATGGGGATCAAACGGTTGCTATATTAGAATATCTACAGGAGATTTTCTAAATACAAAATATTCTTCATTTTAATGAGTCAATATTTAAAAATAAGTTTTAATGGACTTTGTATTTTAACTTTTATTTTTTAAAAAAAGAATGAAATTACAATAAGTTACTAATATCAATACTATACAACTTAAATTATTTAAATCGCATTTGAATTGATTGAACAGTAATATATAAAAAAAAATATTTGAACTAAAAGATGAGGAAAAATCAATAAATGTACGTTAAAAAGGATAAAAAGTCAAAACAGAGAGCATTATTTGAGTGCATTAAAAAATTTATTCTCTAAAGTTAAATGTACTATTTATTATGTATAAGATACTCTTAAAATATAGAGAGTCTCTTGGACATGATTCATTTGAATTTTCATATTTAAAGTTAGCTATTTTGTGGAATCTCAAGTTTTAATAATAACAGTGCTTTAAAAAACTTGTGAAAAAGGGTTTATTTTTATATTAATTTGTCTTTTTATTTATTTATTATTATTTTTTTTTTTTGCATAATCTTTCGTTGAAGTTGAACTTGTGTCTAAAGGTGAAAATAATATATTATTATTATTATTATTATTATTATTATTATTATTATTATTATTATTATTATTATTATTATTATTATTATTATCTGGAACTTTTTTTTTTTAAGAAAATCTCACACAAGGTTTTCACCAGTTAAATTCATGGGGAAATGGTAATAAATTAATAAGCCCTATAGGCTTTAAATAAAAAAAATCATAAATGGAAGAAAAAATTTAGAATCGAAATTCTCCTTTTCAAAATTATATCCTTTTTACTCCAAAAAATAAAAAGCCAGTAAAATTCCTAGAGTTAATAAAATAATAAAAAATGGGAGAAAAGAGACTTCAAAGTTGTTTAAAGTTGCTTGTGATTTAAGGGAGAATATTGTGAATTGTGAAAAGCAAGATAGTATTTTTACAGTCAGTTAAACTTGTTGATATTAATACTAGATAAGTAATAAATCGGTTATGATGTACAACAGTCATTGCCCCGTGGTCGACCTCGTTAAATTGTGGACTCACTCTTACCGAACCTCCAGCCGTCAAAGACGAGGCCTAGGGTAAAATTTCGAGGCCTTCTAATCCGAGGTGGACATGCTGAAGCGGCCTGGATTTGAGGCTCTACCAGCTAGTGACAACCCACGTACAGATATATTGAATTCATTACAGAAATCTTATTTGAATGACTGGTGTAACCCTTGTAAAAAGTGTATTTGTGTCTTATCTCGTCAATAGGATGTAAGAGCATTAAACGCTTTGAAAATCAACATGAAGGCCAAGATTTGATGCTTCAACCGAGTGGATGAGGCCACGTGTAATTTCATCTAAGGGTGCTTATCACAAAACCTGTAGCTATCATTACACATTTAATGTGACGCCCGTACGCGTATTGAAAGTTGTACCGTTTCAGCTGTCTCATCTTGGTAACATGTGAAACTATCAAATCATAACACCAATATCACGGTCAATCAAAGTAATTGAGCCTCGGCAGTTCAGCATTTCTTTGCCTCAGTTTCAAAAAAAAAATCATCTATCTTCAAAGCAAATGAGCATCGATAGTTCAACATTTCTCTGCCTCAACTTTAAAATAAATTTAGCTATCTTCAAAGCAAATGAGTCTCGGCAGTCTCTGCCTCAACTTTAAAATAAATTCAGTTATCTTCAAATCAAATGAACCTCGACAATTCAGCATTTCTCTGTATCAATTTCAAAATAAATTCAGCTATCTTCATTTATTAACCTTGTCAGTTTGATATTCCTTATTCCAAAGTGAGCTCATTCTAAATCAACTATCAATTCCACGCACCATATAAATATCTANCAAAGTGAGCTCATTCTAAATCAACAATCAATTCCACGCACCATATAAATATCTATGCCTTGACTTGAGGGGACTAGTATGATGATACCCAAGGAAGGTACTTTGTTAAGCTACTAAAAGTTCACATATGACATGAATAATCACACATGGACTTGGGGGATTATTGTTATGACTTACAATAGTCATTGCCACGTGGCCGATCTTGTTAAGTTGTGGACACACTCTTACCGAACCTTCAAACGTCGAAGACGAGGCCGTGGGGTAAAATTTCGAGGCCTTCTA
>CAIGRP010030259.1:0-12920 GCA_903798385.1 Fraxinus cuspidata
GGGGGAGAAAGCCCCGACCTCATTTTGCAGGTAGCACTCAGTCACCAAAGCCACCGGAACACCATCCACGTCAGGGAGAACACCGAAGTTGTTTTCATTACAACATCACCCTCGAACTTTAAGGTCAACTAAATGTACTAACTTCCTGCACTAGAAGAGTGTTATCGCTCATTAATCTCCCTGGAACAAAGACATTCTGATATGGTGAAATTATCTTAGGAAATAGCTGGTTAAGATGGATCATTAAAACTTTGGTGAAATTATCCAACGGTCGTGCCAAAAAAATGAATTTACTGTCTAATCAATATGACATAAGTATTCTGAACATTTATCATAAGTTCAAATCTTGAAACAATTAATTTTTTTTTTAAAGGCAAAACCGGATATATATTAATCAGAAAAATCCAAAATTTAAAGTGTTTTGTCGAGGAAAGAAGGAGCTCTATCCAGCCAAACACAATTCTGAAAACTAAACAAGCTTGTTGTACCAAAACATAGCAGCTCCATTTTCTTCGTGTCGGATGTGAGATAAAGCTAGACTTCAAAAGGAGGACATGGATTGCTGATGCGGCTGTTTTTGCACCTGTGGGTGTACCATTGGACAAGCTGGCGTGTAGGGGACTCAACCATGAGGATCTGTGTTTCATAATTAGTCAAGCTTCCTAAGGACTTCATGTTATCAATATATTGCATCTTGGCTTTATTTCGTGCACGAATTATTGTTCAGGATCATGTCATTCTAAATTTGTACACAAGTTGTTATTCAAGATCGTGTCATTTTGTTAAAGCTTCCTGTTATGTTAGTTGCACTATCCAGGAAATAAAGATTATGTAGCTGAGCAAAGGGTGGTCGCCAAAGATTCTTAGCCACCGCATCAGCAGCAGCCTGCCCAGCTCATGTCTTGTCTCAAGAAGTCCTTAGTGATGAAGATGGAAGTATTAGAATAATTCTATTATGTGGGCTTCCATTTGATTGCGAATTTTACGAGTTAGATGTATGGTTTGCAATGATATTGTGATTAGATTCAATATGTTTGTGATCACTTGAGCCGTTGTACACCTTACGGACTTTATTTTATAATGTGATAATTTGAATTATGTGGGCCATAATTATGTAACCCTAATTAGGGTTAGAGTCAGTAATGGGTTGATTTTATAATTTCCTATTTAATGACTAGGTCCCTCTACTCTCTATATGATTTTATTGGCTTGCCCAATTGACGGCTAATTCTTTTGAGGAGCAAGAAGAGAAAGATCTAGCTGGTAATATTCATACATAATAATGTTTTCCGCATGTATGAATTTCAAACTATTAATTCAGAATATGTGATTCTTGTCCTTAGCATGATTATTGAATCATTGCAATAGGAAGTGGTAGTGATGATAGTGGAAGAAGCATGCGTGCCAATTTTGTGTTCGGTGGAGATGGAATACAATTGTTGAGCTGGAAAGAGAACACCAATGAATTTCCTACTTTTCATGAGGCTGCACTTCTTCTACACATTTGGTAGATCCAGTAGTAAGAATTTTGCCAAGGTTATCTATCATTCCTCCAATCTGATCAGTTCCAAAATTATATGATTCTTTGTTCCTTGATGTTTAATTTGACTGTGCACATCCGTTGCATGCAAGATTGTTATTGAAGAAAAAGGAAAAGAAAGAAGTTCGGAGCTAATATATATATTTTTTTTGTTTGTTTGTGTAAAAGATAAGAGAACATTTTGTTTCACTAGTTGATAATATGTGCGCTACACGTGATTTTGTACTAAGATTCTCAATTTTTTTGACTAGTTATGAAGCTTCAAAATATGAAATTATGTCAAGCTCCATCAATAATGCGCTTAACATTTCTTATTTTAATTGATTGTGCTCTTTTGTGCAACTGCATTTTTAACAGAATAATTATTATTATTTTTGAATAAAAAAAATCTTACAACACTATTACAGAAACAAGTGCAATGCTTGCACTTGTTATCAACTAGTGAAAGAAAGTGTCATTCTTCTTTGATCTTTTTGGCACAAACATAAGAAAAGAAAAGAAAAGAAAAATTAATTATTTTGAACGTTTTTTTTTTCAATAACAATCTTGCAGCACCACTTTGTTTTTAGTATTTTTGATTTTCCATATTTTTCAGTAAAAGAAAAGAAAAATTAATTATTTTGAACGTTTTTTTTTCAATAACAATCTTGCAGCACCACTTTGTTTTTAGTATTTTTGATTTTCCGTATTTTTCAGTTTTTTCTCAATACCAAATGAAACTTTCGTGTGATTATATGCAGTTTCAGGTTTTCCCTTTGTTCCTTCTTATTTTTTCAAAAATTAGGATTCCATTTCCATGCAATCCTAATTTTGTTTGAATCAGCTACTGTTACAACTGCTACAGAAAACTTTGCAACAAGAGACCAAAAATTATAACATTTTCTTACACAAGGTGCGACGAGATAAAGGTTGCATTCTAGGCTTTCTTATTTTATGGACAAGTGACAGATTTTCCGTGCAGTAATTTTTCCTTCCTTCACAAAGAAATTGAAGATCTCTGCTGTCTTATTAGCAGTTAGGAAGGTAGCCCTCAAGAATGTCTTGTTGCATCATCATGCGATTAGGCGGACTTTACATTGGTTTCCTCCTGAATGCCATACGTGAAACTTGGAGCGGGAAAAAAATCCCTTTTACCCAATCCTTGTATTGTTTGCTGATTTTCGCAATAGCCATTGTGAGTAGGTACGGTAGTTCAGCTGGCCTCATCTCTGAATGGTCTGTTGGTTCCCATAGTAGTTATCGCGTGTGGGAGCCATCAAGTTCGACTGCATCATTCCTTGCACCCATTTTTGAGATCCGAAAGTTCAACTGTACCATTCTTGTTTTTCCTTAATATTTACTTCAATTGTACCATTCTTGTTTTTCCTTAATATTTACTTCAATTGTACTTACGCATTTCATGCGACATTATTGTGGACAAAAAGAAAGAAGTTAGAAATAACTATATATTTTTGGTTTCTGTAAAAGATAGAAGAAGAATAAAATTTTTTCACTAGTCGATAAAATGAGCATTGCACGCGTTTTTAAAAGTAATGTGGCATTTTTCTATTATTTAAAATAATAATAGTTTTATTGAAAATGCAGTTGAACAAAATGTTTTTGAGTAAATGCAAGATCAGTCAGTTTGACAGTTTAGAAAACAACTTTAATAAATTAAAATAAGAAATGAGAGGGCTCGAAGTAATTTCATATTTAGAAGTGCTTCGTAACCCAGGAAAATCATATGTTGTATAACGCAAAAAGGAAAAAAATTAATTTATAATTATGGTTATCTAAAAAAGAAAGGAGAATATTGCTCGCACTCATTATGTGATAATTAAACTATTTTATTTACATTTTTACATGGTAACCGAACAAGTGATTTGTTGAGCTCACAACAATTCGTCGATAACATCAAATCCTAATTTCTAGTTGACAACATCACGTGAAAACTACTCATTGTATTTATAACATTTCCAAGCAATCCGAATTAAATTGAATCAGCTACTGTTACAATTGCTACAGAAAACTTTATGACAAGAAACCATAATTTTTAACATTTTTGACACCAGATCCAACAAAGATAAAGGCTGCATTCTAAGCGTTCTTATTTTACAGACAAGTGACTGATTTTCCTCTTCAGTAAATTTTCAATTTCACCTGAATGAAAGATCTCTGCTGTCTTATTAGCAGCTAGCTAGGAATTAGCCCTCAAGCATTTCCCATTTAATTTTGGGCAGATCTCAAATTGCTTAATTTCCCCCCGATGCCATAGGTATTTGGAGTCTGGAAAAAAAAAAAAATCCCTTTGACCCCATCTATGTATTGTTGGATGATTTCCTTGCCATTTTGAGTTGGTAGAGTTATTCAGCTGGCCGCATCCCTGAATGGTCTGTTGGTTCCCATAGTAGTAATCACGTGTGGGAGACATCAAATTCTACCGCACCATTCTGTTGACCCTTCCGTGAACCTGAACGAGAACCAACGGAGGATGAGAGGAAAATGTCATCAAAATGTCCCATCAATAAAGTGAGGGCTTTCCGGACCTTCCCCCCCCCCCCCCCCCCCCCCCCGAAGCCGTGCGGTGACCCTTTCCTGAACCAGAACCGGGGGAGGGGGAGAGGAAAAGGGGATCAAAATGCCCCATCAATAAAGTGAGGGCTTTCCGAACCTTCCCCATCTCATTCCCCCTTTTTCAATAAATAATAAATGAGCCCCACTTACGAAGAGGGCCCCTCTTTGAGATAAGAGCAATCAGCCTTTTTGCTCTTTGAAAGTTCAACAGTACCATTCTTCTTTTTTCCTTAATAATTACTTCAATTTTGTTCGTGCAATGCATGCAACAATTTTATAGACAAAAAGAAGTTTGAAATAATTAATTTTTTCTTTTCTTTCGTTTCTGTAAACGATAAAAGAAGAATAAACTTGTTTCAGTAGTTGATAACACGTGAATTGAACGTGTTTTTTTAAAGTATTGTGGTAATTTTTTTGTTATTTAAATAATAATAATTCAATTAAAAATGCAACATTTTTTTGAGTAAATGCAAGATTTATTGGAATTGGAACAATTTAAAAAACAACTTTAATAAATTAAAATAAATGTTAAGCGCCATATTGAGAGGCCTCGAATTAATTTCATATTTAGAATTGCTTCGTAACCCATGGAAAACATATATTGTATAGCACAAAAAGGGAAAAAAAAAAATTTAAATTATCACTATCTAACAAAGGAGAATATTGTTCTGTGATAATTAAACTTGTTCATTTACATCTTTACATGGATAACCTAGTAAGTGATTCAATTCGTCGGTAACATCAAATCCTGATTTTCTAGTTCATAACGTCAGATGCAAACTACTCATTGTAACTATAACATTTCCAAGCAATCCTAATTAAACTGAATCAGCTACTGTTAGAATTGCTACAGAGAACTTTACAACGAGAAACCATAATTTTTAACATTTTCTGACACCATATCTGACGAAGATAAAGGCTACATTCTAAGCTTTCTTATTTAATGGACAAGTGAAAGTTTTTCCTCATCAGTAATTTTTCCATCCACCGGAAGAAAACGAAAATTGAACAATTTCACCTGAAAGATCTCTGCTGTCTTCTTGACAGCTAGGAAGGTAGCCCTCAAAGCATGTCTTATTGCTTCATCATGCAATTTGGAAGATCTTACATTGCTTTCTTTCCAATGCCGTATTTGAAACTTGGAGTGTGGAAAAAATCCCTTTGACCCAATCCATGTGTTGTTTGCCGAGCGGCATAATAGCCATTGTGAGTAGGTACATAGTTCACTTGGCCTCGTCCCTGAATGGTTTGTTGGTTCCCATAGTAGTTCGTGCGTGGGTACAATCAAGTTTAACCGTACCGCTCCTTTCACCCATTTTTAAGCTCCGAAAGTTAACTATACAGTTTTTCTTTTTTCTTTAATATTTACTTCATCTGTGCACGTGCATAGCACACAACATTGCTATCGACAAAAAGAAAGAAGTTCAAAATAACTTTTTCTTTTGTTTTGTTTCTATAAAAGAGAAAAGAAGAAGAAACATTTTTCACTAGTTGATAACATGTGCATTGCACGTGTTTTTAGACGTACTATTTGTTATTTAATGATAACAATAATAATAGTTCAATTGAAAATGCAGTTGTACATAACATTTTTTGAGTCAATACAAGATCATGGAGAATTGAGACAGTTTACCAAGTAACTGTAGTTAATTTAAATAAGAAATGTTAAGGGCATTATTGAGAGAGCTCGGAGTAATTTCATATGTAGAATTGCTCCGTAACTAGTGGAAATCATATGTTGTATAGCCGAAAAGAAAAAAAAAAATTAGTTTATAGTGACAATTATCTTAAAAGAGAATATCACTCGCTCTCATTATGCATTAATTAAACTTGTTCATTACATTGGTAACCTAAAATTTGAACTCTAAACAATTCGTTGATAATGTCAAATCCTAATTTTCTAGTTCAAAGCATCCAGTGCAATTACTCCTTGTAATTATAACATTTCCATGTAATTCTAATTTTGCTTGAATCAGCTATTGGTTCAATTGCTACAGCAAACTTTACAACAAGAAACCATAATTTTAAACATTTCTTGACACCAGATCCGACGAAGATAAAGGCTCATTCTAAGCTTTCTTATTTTACGGACAAGTGAAAGATTTTCTTCTTCAGTCATTTTTCGTTCCACCGCCAAAAAAAAAAAAAAAAAACGAAAATTGAACAATTTCACCACAATGAAAGATCTCTGTTGTCTTCTTATCACATAGGAAGGTAGCCCACAAGCATGTTCGTTGCATCATCATGCAATTGGGCAGATCTTACATTGCTTTCCTCCCGAATGTCGTACTTGAAACTTTGAGCGTGAAAAGAAAAAACTTTGACCCAATCCATGTAGGATGCTGATTGCCATAACCGATAATAAATGGGCCAACAAATATCACCATCCAAACTAATAACCACAACTTAGGGCTATTCACGAGTGTTGGACCACGAGCAACATAAACTCAATTAAGTTGCTTCTAGTGGCTCCAAGTTATTTTCGGTTCGAGCCATCACTAAGATGTCGATATAAGTTATCCAACATCGATTTAACATCATCGCTCTGGGTTTATTGGATATAAAAAAACCCAACAGTTTATAATGACGATTATCTAAAAAAGGGATAAGAATATTGCTCGCTCTCATTCTGTGATAATTAAACTTTTTCATTTACTTTTTTACATGGATAACATAAGAAGTGATTTGTTGAGCTCTAAACAATTCGTCTAGATTGACTGGTTGCAAGCTTTTATGTATCCCAACAATCATAAAATGTGGCTGCGTGTTTGCCTGTCTTTTATTTGTTTCATTGTTGAAGCAGTAATAAAGGGGAAGGCTTCTATGGCTTTGGAGTATTAATCTACAGGACAAGAAGGGAGAAACGGTGACAGTCAGGTCGAAGTTTGTTCAGGGCAGGAATCGCTTCTTGCTGCGTAATGTTTTACAATAATAGGAAGAATATTGTTTGCGCTCAACAAGTCCCATTTCATCAATGAAGTCGTGTCTGACTGCTTCAACAACATTACTGCAATTGATCACTTGAATCTTTGACACAGAACGAAAGTTTGAACTCGTAAAACAGGAATCCACAAGAAAAATAATAGCAAACCAAACGAATAATGTTTTATTCAAACAAAAAGCCTTTAAATAGGCCCTAGGAACCCTAATTTAAGCAAAAAGTCCAAAATAGACATTCATTAAATCATAACAACTAAAGCGCAAAAAAAAAAAAAAAACAAAAAAAAACAAAAAAAAGACGAAAAAACTTCAACCGCCCCCCAACGTGCCTTAATCAGCGAATTTTGGGACGGTATGGAGCACTGAAAAGGCTTTCCAAAAACATATTATAATAGAAAATCTGACACCGGAGCCGAAAGTTATGACCGTTTATTCGGAGCGGTAGTTTTCTTATCCAATTTTCTATCCATCTCTTCTTCAAACTCCAACGCTAATTGTCCTACATCAATCTTCACACTTACAAAGGTGTTGTAACTTCCTGTGATAGCGCAACTCATGTTCTCCTTCTCGAGTCTACCTTGTTCTCACATCCGACGTCAAGTGAATGGAGCTACTCATGTGTTGGCACAAAAATCTTGTTTAAATTTTAAGAATTGTGTATTGCTAAATAGGCCTCCATCTTTCCTTGTTAATATATCTTCTGTTTTGCCTTCAAGTAAGATCTCGTCATTCTTAATTTGAGCAAGAATCATTGTTCAATATCTTCATTCTTGTTTATGCTTCCTACTACATTAGTTGCACTATCCGATAAATAAAGCTTATGTGAGAAAAGGGTGGGTGAAAGACTTTCTTGCCACTGCATCAGCAGCAGCCTGCCCAGCACAAGTCTTGTCTCAAGAAGTCCTCCGGTGATGAAGGTGGCAGTGGTAGTGGAAGTGGAAGTGGTGGCTGTAGAAGCAAGCCATCATGTTCATATTAGTGGGGACAAAACGCAATTTTGAGCAGGAAAATCAATGACATTCCTACTTTCCCGAGGATGCTCCTTCTACACATTCAGTCGATCTTAGTAGTAAAAATTTGTTAAGGTAATTTCTTTTTTTCGATAATCCTTAACTTCTAATCAGTTTAAATATATTTTTAATAATTCCGAGCAAGTATGTGCGTCGTTTAATGCCCCATCCGCTCCACATATACATACCTATCAGACCAACAACAAAAAATCTTGTGTGCAATGCACGTGCACAAATTTAAGCCCCTCTCCTCTATCTTTTCAGTTCCTTTAATTTTCCATACTTTTAGTTTTTTTCACAATAAAAATTGAATCGTCACACAATCTTTCTAGTTCCTTGAATTTCAGTTTTTTCTTCTTTGTTCCTTGATATTTGATCTGATTGGGCACATGCATTGCACACAATATTGTTCACTACAACAAAAATAGCCTTTTGCAACATTAAAAAGGCAACATTCGTTAATTGAGTGTTGCTAAAGGTCAAAATTTGTTCACAAGGATTATTTTCAATTTTTTCGGTCAATTTTCATAAACTGCTATAAAAAAAAACATGGCAACGGTCAAAAAAACGTTGCAAAAAAGTTATTAGCAACACTCGAAAACATTGCAACATTAAAAAGGCAAAATTCGTTAATTGAGTGTTGCTAAAGGTCAAAATTTGTTCACAAGGATTATTTTCAATTTTGGCGGTCAATTTTCATAAACTGCTATAAAAAAAAAAACTTATGGCAACGGTCAAAAAACGTTGCAAAAAAGTTATTAGCAACACTTGAAAAACGTTGCAAAAATGTTATTATCAACATTCAAAAAACATTGCCGTATCATTCTACTGTACAACAACATCGAGGTTTGCAACATATGTCCAAACATTACAGAAAGTCTTCACGTTGCAAAAGGCTGTTTTTGTTGTAATGGTTGTTGAAGAAAAGAAAGATGCTCAAAATACCTAATTTTTTTCTTCTTTATATTGTTTGTGAAAATGATGAATGAAATATGATAATTTTCTATCACTAGTTAATAACATGTGGATTTTGTATTATGGGAATTTTTTATGTTGTTTAAATTGATAGTAATAGTTCAATTGAAAAAACCGCACTTGCACAAAACAACTAAATCAAGTAAGATAATAAGTGTTAAGCGTGTTATTATAAATTTCATATTTGGAAGCTTAATAATGAGTCAACAACCATATGTTGTACATATAGAGACAAATAATCTATTTATGATTACCTTTTTTTACAAAGACATAGAGAATATTACTGGTTGCCATCATGTGATCATCAAACTTGTTCATTTATGTATTTACTCGGTTCACCTAACAAGTGTTATGCAAATTGTTTTCAAACGACATCCGGGACGTTGATGTTAAGTCATTGTTTATTCAGTCGGCATCGATCAATGATTGAAGTAAAATATTAATGACCTAAACCTACAACCTATTTGGGTCATTTGGAGTAGCCTAATTTAATTAGAGCTACTCATGGCGTGTCTCATTATTCCTTGGATGACATTTGATATTTGATCCACTGACATTTGATATTTGATCCACTTAGCTACCTATTATTTTTGGGCTCAATCACTATTTACCCTAAAATTTTACCTACACTATATATGGGCTATTTATGTTGCTTTATGTTGTTTGTAATGTTATTGCTGAGCCTTCCCTTTGCTTGAGAGAAACTGGCTGCGTCTTGTGCTGCGTGCTCCTTTTGCAGTGTTTCTTCGTCTCTCTTTTCTCTTAGCTCTGTGATTATTGTGTGGTTGCAATATCCTCTTACCCTTGTCCTTAGTGGACAAGCCAAATAGCAACCGGTTGTGGAGCGTGGGTTGTGGTTTTTTGGTCCATTACTTTGTGGTGTTTGATTTCGTTATATATATACACACATGATATATTGAGTCCGGAATCCCTTTGGTGATCAATTTTGGTTCAACAAGTGATTTGTTGATCTCTGATAAAACCATCAAGATTGAAAACTTAATTTCTCCATATCTGTTGCAAGCTTCGCGAGTGCCAACCACAATGACATATAGCACGATGTTTGCCTTTTTTCTTAGTTGCATTCTTCTTCTATTAACTATTATTTTTAAACAAAAACAATACAAAAAATATAGTTATTAAATTCTCTCTTTTAATCAATAACAATCTTGTGTGAAATGCACGTGCTCAATTAACCTAAAATAATTAAATAGATTTAGTTTATGAATATAAAGATTTATAAACAATACATTGATAAAAAATAAGTTAATGTAAAAGTAATTAATATGCAAATTTTATGATAACAAGGGTATATTTTTTTTGTTTGCTAGGGTTGTAAACAACCCGGGTTGGCCTTTTCTAAAACTTTTCGAACCACCAAATCATTTAAAATGGTTTAAGAAAATCTCAAACCTAAAGAAAAGCATTTAAAACAGTTCGAAAAATTGAATCCTAGTAAACCTAACAAGATCTTCACCTGCATCCTCACTGTGAGAGAGTCAAAATTGATCGGTTTTGTAATGCTTCCTTGACCTTGACATTTGTAGCGTGACATGAGGTTTGGTGTATGAATGAAAAATCTGTAGACTAAATAGTTTCGTCCTATGAAGGCTATTGCTATTACTATTACTGGTAAGTTCAAAATTCAAATGACCAAAGTGCGCAAATTTAGTTTAAAACTTTAATTTTTTTAGCTTTATTTGGATGGTTAAGATTCTAATTTATGATGACAACCATGGTTTATTTGGACAACTTCCATCAGAAATTTGAACTTTTTAGCTTTACTTATTATTTTATTTTATAATTCTGATCCGGTTTGGTTTCAAACTAGATTTAAGATACCCAAACCAAACCGTTAAGTTCAAAACTGTTTCGAAAGGCTTAGAAAAGGCGGTTTCGGTTTGATTTTCTGGTTTGGCGATTTTTGCTTACAATCCTAGTGTATACTGGTGGTGTCACTTGACATTATGATAGTTAATTTATTTGTTTGCATGGATTATCTAACTCGTGATTGTTGGGACATCAAGAAAAGTTAAGACAATTCATTGTGATTAGCAATTTTCTTTAAAAATATTAATATCCTCGGATTCAAATTATGCAATTTATTTTTTGTTATTAAATTGAAATGAAAGTAAAATTAAATCAGCTCACCAAAGTAGATCTATTAAGAACAGGGGTGCAGAATTTTTTCAAATGTGCTTAAAGGGATTGTGGGCAACTTTTATGGCGGCTTCATATACCAAGTAAAATGAAATTCTTTGTGTGGAAATTATTCATGAACGTACTGCCATCAATCACTATTCTCCATTGTCGCACATTCGAGTACAAACCAAATGCTATAGATTTTAGGAGGATGAGGAGAACCCATTACACAGCTTAATCAAATGCGGAGCTGTACAACCTGTATGGAATGTCAGTTCGCTTTTCACACTGACGAACATAATGTGGGCGAGACAGTTCTGAGGGCCTTAAAAATGTTTGCAGAAATGCAAACATTTTGAATGGTGCAAGAGGGGATATGAGTGCAGTGTTTACGGATGGAAAGGTGTTTTTTAAGGGGGTATAAATAAGTGAGAGTACGGGTCAAGGGAAAATTCGACTGTGAAGCTTCAGAGAGGCCAGACTTCTGAAAATGGAAGGAACAGGTGGGAATAATCTTAACAGTTGATGCAGTAGTAAAGGAAGGGGAAGGCTTCTATGGCGTTGGTAGTAACTTGCTGGATGAAAAGGGAGAAATGGTGGAAGCCAGGTCGAAATGTTCAGGGAAGGGTGTTGTTTCTTGCAGGGGAATGTCCGGCAATAATAGAAAGAATACAGCTTAGGCTCGACAAGTCCCATGTCATTAATGAAGTCACATCTGACTGCTACAACACCGTTGCTGCAATTGATCACTTGAATCTTCATTCGTAATAGCGTGTTTAATTTCCAGGATAGAGCAACAGGTGTCCTCCTTTCTGAGTCTAGCTTGCTCTTGCATACGGTGCGAAGTGAATGGAGCTGCACATGTGTGAGCACAACAAGCTTGTTTAAATTTTAAGATTTGAGTTTGGCTATAAAAGCCTTCGTCTGCTCTTGAAAAAAAATTAATTAGGGAGATTTCTAATAAATATATCTTGTGCTTTGTATTCAAGTAAGATTTGAACTTAACATTTTAAATTTGGACGTATCTAATTAATATATTGGCATCGCCTCTACAGTAGCCCGCACAGCTTAAGTCTTGTCTCAAGAAGTCTACTGGTTATGAAGGTGGGAGTGGTAGTTATGGTGGTGATGGTAGAAAAACGCGCGTCAAGTTCGTATTAGGTGGGGACGAAATGCAATTGTTGAGCAGGAATGAGAACACCGATGACTTTCCTCTGTTTCCTGGGGATTTTGCTTCTTCTACACATTCAGTCAACCTTAGTAGTAAGAACCAGTCCTTTGACTTCTAATCAGCTTCAAAATTTGCGGAGTAACATGCCATTTTCTGAGCAAGTATCTGCAATGTTTAATGGTCCACCCGCTCTGCATTGTTTATATTATAATATCTGCATCATCCCCAACAACAAAGAATCTTGAGTTCAATGCACGTTCACAAATTTAGCTACAATTATCTTTTCAGTTCCTCCTATTTTCCACATTTTGAGTTTTTTTTCACAATCTCACCATCTTTTTAGTTCCTTGTAATTTTATAAAATTCATTTTTTCTTCTTCATTCCTATATATTTTTATCCGATTGTACATGTGCATTGCACGCAAGATTGTTGTTAAAGAAAAGAATGATTTTTGAAATAATTAATCTTTTGTTTTGTTTTGTTTGTGTAAATGATAAAAGAAGAATGAACATTTTGTTTCACTAGCTAGTTGAGAAGATGTGCATTGCACGTGTTTTTTATTGTAGTATTGTGGGAATTTTTTCTATA
>CAIGRP010030263.1:0-41787 GCA_903798385.1 Fraxinus cuspidata
GGGTTGGAACACATAAATGGGTTGGATTTGCTTGATTTTTGATCAAACCGATCATATTGAGTTGTGTTTGGGTTGGGTAAAAAACCAACCCAATCCAACTGACACCCACCCTAATAGCAGCACACCTCTTCGCGTAGAGGTCCGGCTCTGATAGAGACATTTAAATCTTTATTTTGAAAAGAAAACATTGAAGTGAAAAAAAAATTTAAATTTAATTTATTGTACTGTTTATTCTTATCAAATATTACAAAGCAAATTTCTAATAAATATTGAATAAATAAACACCAAATATTATTTATAAAACTAATATTGTGTGGTAGTTAAATGAATTTGACCTTGTGGAAATTACACCCACCCTTAGTTTTACACTATACAATTCAAAATTAAGATTGAAATGTTTTCATATAAAAAATTAGGTATAAATCAAAACTTAAAATATTGGTTTGTGCACATCTATTTAATTAACTATATAGTTATAAATATGTAACATAGTCGGAAAAAATTATACAAACAATTTTATATTTATTAAAATAAGAAAAAATTATTTTAAGAGCATGCTTTAGATGCTTTTGAAAATTCAAATATTATTTTTGAGATTAAGAAGTTACTTGTGAATACGTTGGAATAATGTTTTTGAAAACGTTTGATCGGACTAAATGAACTTTTCTAAGAAGCTGACATAAATAAGCTTTTTCAGAAGAACACAATAATAAAAATAAAAACAAAAGTCATGTCAAACGAATCTCAATATTTTTTTTTCAATAATTGAGGTTTTCGTTGACTATCAATTTGATGTGTAATTGTTTTTCTTGACTTTTAATTTGTTGACGACTCCGTTCCAAATGGGCTATCTTTTAATATATTTTAATGTAGAGGCATGCTGCGCACGAGCTATTGCCTATTTGAAATTTTGAATATAGCATTTGAGAAATAGCATGTGAAAAATACCAATTACCAACTTTTAATAATTTTACTTTGTTAATTTACTGATATCCAAAATAAATTTATTCAACATATTTGATAAGTAAGATAAATAAAATTAAAAGAGATTGAAGAAAAAATGTAATTCACATTCCTTCGATTGTCATGCTTATTTTAGTGTACCAATTTCGTCGTTAAAAAAATTAAGAGTCTGCTTAAGCATTATATAAAATTGAATTTGTCTACTTGTAACTTGGTGTACAATCTCCCTCGCAATAGGGGGCCCGCTTCTAAAAATAAAACGGCCCACTCTATTGTGTGGGGACTACAAGTAGCATCTCTCTATAAAATTTAGATTGCATTTGCTTTATCAAAAACAAATAATTCATATACCTAACCCCATCCACCTAACTAACTGTCTACCTTACCATATTCTACCCAAAAGGAATCAGATATGGCATAAAATAATGTACTGAGGACCAAAAAGTTTAGAGAATTATCTCTCAACTGATCAGAATCAAGAAATTGACCCCAGAAATTTTATAGTTAGCGATCCCCAAATTTGAATCTGGGTCTGAATATTGGGTGGATTGGTCTCCAAACGATCCATTACATTTTGGATATTTCGTAATTGAAGTCATTTGGGTCCACAAAAGTTCGAGTTCGGGTTCAATTTTATCCATAAAATTTTTTTAAGCTAACAATTTGTTTCTTAATATCTTGCAGAAATAGAATAAATAAAATATATTTCAACAATTTCTTAATCCACTACAAATATGTCATCAAACAACATTCAATGTTCAGCATATTAGCATCCATTTTTAGTTTGGGCGGACGTGTAAAGTGCGGTTAGGAGTGACTATGAAACAAGGTTATATGATTTAATCATTTAAATGAATAAATCTGATAAGAGTAATGTATTTACTACTTGGATCATGCAAACTTTCTACTTGTTCGATTGTGTCATTGGGTCATGGTGAATAAGTTACAAAAAATAAAAATTATAGAAAATAACAAATTCGATTCCAGAGTCAAAATACCCACGATTCTGGTTTAATAATAAAAACCATTTGAGGCTCAGTCGATCTTAGTTTTGAAGCCTAATTTTTTTTTAAATTCAAACTAAAACCTCCTATTTCGATTGGATTCTGATTAAAATGTCCAACCATATTTTGACGATTTCCAACTTTGAAAGCTGAAATAATATAATGCATTTTTTCAAAATTCCTTTTTTTTCAACTAAACTGACAACTACTGGAAATCGTAGCATCATTTATATTGCATCCATCCAAAGTCCACTCCAACATGTCTGCTGGTGTTTTGTTGGATCTTGAACTTTCTTTTTCAAAGTCGCACTCAAAGGTTAGTTCTGTTCCAGTAAATATTATTTAAAAATTTATTTTTAATTACACATTCTTTTCATAAAATAATTTTACACATAAATTCAAATTTCTATTTATTAACCACATATGTTTTTTAAAATTACTATTTTAAAATCTATTAGCCCAAAAAATATGCTCAGGCAAACCCTTCAAAGGATTGAATTACACTTTAAATTTCAATAATAAATAGTTGGGTCAAATCAAAAAGCGTGCTCACCTACTCCAAACTTCTTTTTCCCATTTCGAGGATCAGGCCTACTCTACTCCATTTCTTTTACAAGTGCTCACCAACCAAGAGTTTTGCTATACAAACGGGTTCAATGACATATATTTAAAAGAAAATTACATAAAACCCTTATTTTCAAGATTACAATTAAAAGTTAAGGGAATAAAGTTTTACAATTCAAAAATCAGGTGGTAAATAAGATTATTAATTAATATTATAAAAGTAAAAATTAATTTGTATACACCCCCACCCCACTCTACCCATACACCCCGATTTTAAATCACCCGTTCACTTCTCTCTCTCATTCTCTCTCAGCCTTCTTTGGTGATGNAATTCAAAAATCAGGTGGTAAATAAGATTATTAATTAATATTATAAAAGTAAAAATTAATTTGTATACACCCCCACCCCACTCTACCCATACACCCCGATTTTAAATCACCCGTTCACTTCTCTCTCTCATTCTCTCTCAGCCTTCTTTGGTGATGGCGGCGTAGAAGGGTGGTAGCGATGGTGCCTAGTTGGTGGCGGTGTTGTCGATCTTGTGATGGGTGGTTGGTCGCGGTGAGGTGGCGGATCTGGCGGCGGCTTCTCTCATCTTCGTTCCTGCATGATTTTCTGGACCAAATTCAGATCATTGGGCTATAAATTGGAGTTGACCCATTGCTGGGCTAGGTGTGCCATGAGGTGTACGTGATCGTGGGTCGACTGGACGGCACCGGAATAGACGTTTTTCGGACCTGCCATTGCGAGTTCGCAACTGCGAGAATTTTTGTGGCCAATTCAGATTTATGAAAGGCTATTTGAGATAAATTATAACCATGGTAGGGGTCGTCTGGTTGTGGGCAGTCGGCTGAAGGAGGATCGTGATCGTGGTGGTGGCCGGAATGTGCAATTCCAGCAATTTTGGCATTTTCCGACAGTTGATTTTGATTCTTAATTTCTCTCACATTCTTGGATGATAATGGTGGATGTTGGGTGGGAATTAAAGAGGAAGTTAATGGCTTTTCAATGGTACCTATATCCGGCGGTTTAGGTGGCAGAGTTCACCGGAATTTGGTTACATTTTTTGTTGGGGTACCTTGATTGATTTTTAGGGAAAATGATGAAGATTGATTTTAGTGGCCTCGCGACCTCACTCCCGCTTTGTCGCAACACGGATGAATTGTGCAATGAGATTTCGACTGGACAGAAAAATTTGAACTTCCTATTGCCGTTGATGTGATTTTTCTTCTCTCTTTATGTTTTGATAAAATAATAGTTTCTTTCTAGTGTTATGTGTGTTTATTGTGACTGGTTGTGATCAATTCTGTGCTAATTGTGACTGATTGTGCCAATTATATGTTAATTGTAACTGGTCGTAACTTGGTCATATACCGTGTCACAATTAAGATTGACTTTGTCACAGACAGTCACACTGAATACAAATTTGGTCACAATTAGTCACGGGTGACACATACAGTCACACTGAATACAAATTTTGTCACAATTAGTCACATATGACACAGACAGTCACACTTAATACAAATCTGATCACAATTAGTCACGGATGATACAAACAGTCACACTTAATACAAATCTGGTCACAATTAGTCATGGATGACACGTCAGTGACTTGATATTTTTAATTTTTGAAAATTTGTTGCAAGGTAGGGGGTGGGGTGAGTGGATCCATCGTCCAAATATTGTCGGAGTTGGAACAGTTGCCAAAATCAGAGTAGTCGTCGGAATAAAGCGACGACGGAAGGGTAACCGAAATAATCGCTAAAATCGGAGCAGTCGTCGGAATCGGAGCAGCCCCGAAATCGATCGCCGCAGAAGAATAGTGACCGGACCATTTGCCAGGAATAGTTCCCGGAGCAGTGGGGGTGGTGAAGGTGGGGTGGGTTAATTATATTATATTAGAATTAAATATTTAATAATAAATTAATTTAATAATTTATTATTTCACAAATAAAAGTTTTAAAAAATCTGATTTTTGAAATTTGAAACTTATTTTCTTATTTTTGAAATATTGATACTCAATATCTTATTTATGTATTGTTCTCTATATTTAAATTAGATGTACACTGAGCACATTTTCATTGGTAGTTAAAAAAAAAGGAAAAAATTGCCAACCAGGGCTGCCATTTCAGCCCCTGAAAACAGTGCCTGTAACTGAGGCTGTTCAAACAGTTTTTTCATGATAAATTTAACCCTTTGAAAAATCAGTTAATTGAATGGAAAAACGGAAGGGCCATTGGAATTTTACATCAGTCCATAGTGCAAGTCTCATCTTGCAGGCTCATTAGAAAAAGATAATCACAATAATTATTTCCGTATCATATATATCTGTATATATTACAAGAACCAAAAAATCTCTTTAATCAAAGAATAACAAGAACTAAACTACTATTATAACATTCACACTTCCCGTTCCCTCAGGCTGGCAGCAGCAGGCCATAATTTTGCTCATTGCCACCCTAAATTTTCTTTGATTCAACGAATTAGGCTTATCAAGTATAATACAGGGGATTTAACACCCACTGGAGGAATGATCACCATACATCACGCAGATACCTTCCGGTCATCTGCAGATTCTTCACCATGCTCTCAGCTTTCGAGCTGTCCAGAGATCCCTGAAACAGGCAGACGGAATCAGAAAGCCATGTAAAATCTCAAAAAAAAAAGAAAAAAGACAGGCAGACGGAATCAGTTAGTAACATGGTTTGTCTCTCGACTTCCAACCTACAAATGTAAACAAAAAGGTGTGGACATGGAAAGGACAAGTCAAATGGTAGAGTTCAAGAAATCGTGGTCCCCTCTGTATATTTGTCAGCTATAAAAAGGACGTGAGGAAGCTCGGCCATTAAACAAGGAACCCACAGAACGTACATAGTCAGGGAAGGCCATTAATCTACCTAAGAAAAACTAGCCACGCATTTTATAGAAGACAGATATATACCTGCTCTTGTGCAATTGTGTGAAGAGTTCGGTGGACGTCCCTAGCCATGCCTTTGGCATCACCGCAGACATATATGTAGGCTCCCTCAGAAAGCATGTTCCAGATATTTGAAGCCTGCAATACACCAAAACATGTTACTAAATTTATAAAGAGAGTAATTAAGGAGCTCATAATGAAAATATGTTAATAAAATCCAGATACTGAGTTTTTTGTGAAGCGAGGCGGAGAAATCGAAGTAATCAATGAAATTGGTCACATACCTTCTCTGTCATTTTGTGTTGCACGTATTCTTTCGAGGGTCCTTGACGTGAGAAAGCAACTAATAGCTCAGAAATTATGCCGTCTTGGACAAAGTTATTTAATTCATCCTCGTATATGTAGTCCTTCAAATAGCGCCAATATATTTAGAAACCTCACATTTATATTTTGATCAAATACATGACAAAATATTTAATTATCTTAAACCTAATATATGTATTAAAAAGATTGAAGCAATTTTATGAATGACATCAATCACTAACCATTTTACTGTTCCTGCATCCAAAAAATAATACAGCAGGACCAAGTTCTGCTCCTGATTCCTTCAGAGCTAATCTTTCCTGTAAAATTGACATTATGCTTGTCCTGTCAGCTTGAGTCCTATTAAAAGTAACTAGGACTTGTAATTTGAAGTGCTTTAATCCAAACCTGAAGGAAACCCCTGAATGGAGCCAGTCCAGTACCAGGGCCAATCATTATTATTGGTACTTTAGGATCAGCAGGGAGTTTGAAGTTAGAGTTCCTAACAAAAATTGGCGCCCAACTGCAGTCAGGGCATTGCTCCAAAGGCACAGCATTCTGGAAAAAGGTCGAAGTGAGCGTCAACACACAAGGGATTCAAGTTAGAAGAAGTGAGCCTATCACAACTTTGTAAGGTACAACGTCAAAAGACGTGGAAAATAATATGCATGACACGCAAATACATTTAAGATAAGTTGTTTGTACTGTCTCAACAAACCCAGTGACTTCAAACAAAAAATTCAATGGAGAACAAAGTTGTTACCTTCATCCATGTTGAGCAGACACCCTTGTGGATTCGTCCTGCGGGTGTTTTTTCATAGACCAACGCACAAGTTACATGGATTCTAGATGGTGCAATCCTGCAAAAGAACAATCAGACAATGAGCATGTGAAGGTAAGAATTCTGAAAAGTAGAGAATCAAAAGCATAAGAAAACAAGAAAGAAATCTTATTCAAGAACAAAATATTGACATTCATTAGCCATATGGCAATCTACAGAGAAGATATCCAACTGCAAATGTAGAGAATAAAATAGAATACAGAATCACAAGAAATGCAAGACAACAACTTACTTGGGGGATGACGAGATAGAATAAAATCTGGGTTGCAGGCGAGGAGCAACAGCTGCAAAGAAAACACCAAGTGGAGGCTTGGCAGATGGGAATTCTGTCATGACCTCAAGGAGGCTTCTCTGATTTGCAACTACCCACTGCGCGTATTCCTCCTGAAGAAAGAGGTATAGCTACATCAGAGTAATGACTTAGGTTTAAATAAACATCAAAATGAAGATTAAACATATCCAAAACCTTTCCAGAAGGGGATGCAAGATATTTTAGCCGGTCAGCTTCACTTGGATCAGAAGCATAAGTCGCTAATGCTATTAAAGCAGACTGGAAAACAAGTGCAATGGAGCATTAATACCTTGTTACTCACAAGATAAACCTAAAATGGACATTGTTACTCACATAGGGATATAAAGTACCTTTTTTGGAGCACTCAAGAGATCGGCATATCGGGACAGTGCTGTTCGTAAAGTGCAAGGAGGGAAGGGAGGTGGCAAGGAGCTTCCACTTAGTGGTGTGCCATCCTCTTTTTCAGTGTGAATGGAGAAGTAAGTATCTGGAGGGATATTTAGTAACCGTTCAGCCTCCTCGACAACTTCAATCAGATTCTCACAGTACACACCAACATGGTCTCCAGTTTCATATCTGTGTAGAAAAACACAGATAAAGTGAAAAAAATTTAGAGTGAACAAAATAACGATACCGTCATTGTTACTGGAAGATAAGAAATTAATATATGCTATAGATGATGTAGAATAGAAGCTTACGAAAGTCCAGTGCCAGAAATATCAAATTCCAAATGAGTGCAAGAACGGTCGGATGCAGGAGTGTGAAGCTCTCTCTTCAAGGCCACATTAGCTCTTTAAGCAAAGAAAACATATATGTCAGGTAACATTCACAGGGCAGAATTAACAGGGAACAACTCGAAAGAGCGAGAGAAATGAAAATCAGAAGCACATTCGTTACCTGCAGGGATGTTGAGCATCATAAACAGCATGCCCATTGGCATGAATGGAGCCGTTCTCTAAAACTGATGCATCTGGTTTGTCGTGGAATACGACACAATATTCCAATACAGCAGCAGTGTATGGAGTAGCAGCTGAGGCATCATCCTCATCTCGAAGCAATTGATCCAACTCAGGCCACACTAACTCACGCCTATATCACCAACAAAAGGGTGAATCATTTGAGCTATTAACCTTGTGTTTTAAGATAATGGTATCTGATTACTTTTAACTAATAATTCATGATCCTCGTACCATGCAGAAAAGTCATCCTCAATGCATTGATCATCATCTCCAAGACCCACTGGGACAAGCTGCTTCCCACCTGGAATCGGACAGAGAGCAGGTAAGATGAGGAAAGCAATAAGAGGAGCAAGATCATGTAAGAACTGATTGTGGAACATACAAAAACAGAATGTTCCAATAAGTGACTGCACTTTATCAAATGTTCAAAGAATCAATTTAAGATGATTTCCAAATTTATACTGGAAAACACACTAGTAAACAGATCGTTGTTATCCGAGGTATACCAAATCTTGATTACACAAAGTTACTATTAAATACATAATTGAGAAAATGAAGTTTATATAAATTTCTCTCAAAACTGCAATTAACACTGAATTTTTAACTTAAGGTCTAGATCTTGATGAAAGCCCACCTTGCTGAACAACCAGCTCATCTACCACCTTTGCAATCTGTTAATCCATGAAGCAAACAGAAAACATTTTAGTGACCAACCAACCACAGCAAAATATATAATGTCCAATTGTCAATATATGAAAATTTGAGTAACTTAAGTAAAAGAAAAGCAGAAGCTAGATAGATCTGAAGACCTTGTTGAAATGCTCATATTGCCTGTTCCCAAGGCCAAATACTCCATACTGGAGATTCTTGAGCCAGTCCCCTCTCTCTTTTCCCTGCACCACACATGCACAGAAAATTGACCCCAATTTTTATCCAGATTTAAAAAACAAAGAAACTAAGCATCTACTTTCATATTTTACCTCTGTAAACCATTTGTAGAATCTTGCTGCATTATCAGTAGGCTCACCATCACCATATCTGCAACCAACTAACCGTTACCCACCAAACTTAATAAATTACATGCATCGAAACGATCATTTCTTATCATAGTTGGCACGTGCATATCCACAGTCAAAACTTAATGATTAAATTGATTCAAAAAAATCATCACCATATGACTAGGAAAATACAAATTTAAAAAAATAATATAATAAGCAAAACTTAAGGAACCTACGTAGCGAGGAAGAAGAAAACCAAAGTCTCCTTTTTCAACTTCTCCTCATATTCTTCATCATCGGCAGCATAATCATCCTATCACAATAAAAACCATCCAGATCACATCTCAATAAGTAGAATAAGCAAAACCATAAACAGTTTATCTAGAAAGAGATAAAATTGATATAAAAACTCACCAAATCAATAACTTTAAAATTGGCCTTTTCATATCTCGCGTTACCTTCTTCGGCAAGTGCCTACATAACGAGATCAACGTTGATCTTAATTACTCAAACATAGTCAAGAAGCTAAGATAAAATTATAAGGTCAATTACATCATCCAGCAAAAAACAAACTAGTTAATTAAAAGCGTCAAGTACTTCATCTTATTTCCAATATTGACTAGACTGTTTTTGTCAATTCTCATGCTCGACTTAGCATCTTCTATGAAACCAATTGATTCCCTTATCTTAGGGGAGAATCTAAAGTATTACTAGTTTTTCACTTTAAATTTTTCGATATTTCCTCTTTTTTTTTTTCTAGAAAGAGCAGTAAAAATGTTCTTTTTTACCTTAGCAAAGCCTTCAGCTGTACCAGTTTGGGTCCCGTAAAAGATGGCGACCTTTTTCTTTCCATCATCCACTTCTTCCGGCTCAGCCACGGCCTTGGGTATCACCAGCTTCGGCGGCTCCAACGACTTCTTGGCCGATCCCGTGGCCCGACGCCAAACTAGTACCACGACGCACCCGATCAGCACTGCCACGGAGGTGGTAAGCACCATTATCAAGTCCCTGTTCTCCATCAGCATCTTCGCCAACGATGGCGGCACCTCCGATCCATTCGATTGGTCAAATTTCACGCCCTTGAGGATAGCCGTCAAAAAATCAAACGGAGAGAGCTTCTCTGAGGTGGAATCCATGAATTATCAACTGGGTTTGAGCTAGATTTTATATAAATCAAGAATTATGGACCCTTTGGCCAAGCAACAAAATTAGGCCAAACTTTCTAAAGAAGTTCAGAAAAATTGAAGAAAAATGCTCCCTCCCTGCCTCTCTCTTTGTTAATGCGTGTTTTGTTAGGTGAATTTTGTTGAGAGAGTTTTGGTAAGTTGGAGAGACTACGACTGACTTTTAAGAAATGAGAGGGAGAGGGATGTGCAGTTTATATGGACAGGGACCCACCAAAACCAGCTATTCAAATCCACCTAACACAAATTAACCATGGTTAGTTGGGGAATCTCATGTTTTTAAATTGTTATTAGGCCCCCGTTTGATAGGCCCTTTTTTCCCTGGTTTTGCCATGTTTGATGGCACATTTTTTTTTCCTCAAAAAATTGGTTTCCCACATTTTCTTGGTTTTATTTGAGTTTCAATTCCCACCTTTTAGGTGGTTTTTGGTTTTCCTTTGCAATAGAAACAAATTCTATCTCCAATTGTAAAAAAAATTAGTCATTTATTTGACAATTTTCATGTAAAACAAAGTCAAACGAACATAAAAAAATTTCAATTTTTTTGGCAATCTAAACAAATTATATCCCAAATTGTAATAAATTTTATCCCTTTAATTGACAATTTTCATGAAAAACAAAGTCAAACGAACACCAATAGATAAAAAATTTCTACATTTTTCAGGTAAAAAATTATATTAATCAAACATAATTAATTGACATTCCAAGTTAAACAAGTTCTAGCCAATTCAATTCCCTTCAATTAGTTTCCTTTCAATCCAAATTCCATCTTTGAATCAAACGGACCCTTAGTGATTTTTAGTTTATATGGATAAAAAATAAATAATTATTAAGTTAAAAAATATGCTTAGGTTTTTGGATGGCTAAATTAGTAATTTAATTGGACGACAAAAAACTACGTAGTATATTTTTCTTTGGGAGTGCATGCCAAGGTTTCATGAGGTATCTTTCTTCTTGGCACAGAAATGGGCATCGTGATGCAGTAGTCTGCTCAGCTAGACTACCTTCCGTCTTCTTTCGATCGTTTCGGGAAGAAAAAATATTATTACAATTTGTAGAAAGCTTGCAACATAAAATTGAAATGCATTGAAAGTAAATTGATCATTGATTGCTTGAAAATTAGAAATTATAATTTATGAAAGTTGGAAATTATAATGGCTGTTGTAGGGGGCAAACACTAGAAATGTTGAAAGATTTTTGAAAGACTAATACCCCCTATAATAGCTTGCGGAACAAAAACCTAAGTGATAGAAGTAGACGTTTAAATGACGATGAATCATACTAAACATTTACCAATATCGGAGTTATTTTAAAATTGAAATAAACTATTACAATGGAAACGAAATTACAACTCAAATTTGAACTAATATTTACAATGTGCGGTCGAAGTTGGGCAAATTACGGCTATGATTGGGTCGAGGGACTTAATCAAAGTTGCGGTCCTTGACACAATGAGTCGTGAACCATCATTTCTTATTTTCTTTAAATTGATTCACATTTTAAAATCTTTTAAAACAATTTTATTTCCAAATATTAACAAAATTAAGCACGACCATTGTAGTGTACTCCTCTCTCCTTATAGCTTCTAAGTAGAGTGTAACTTGATATTTTAAAAAATGTCAAACAACAAAGTAGGAGGTTCGATGTTGTGTAGATCAATAATCATTGTGACTGTTGATGAATAACATTATTCTTTTTAAATAGAAAATATAAACAAAAATTTTTGTCTTATATTGAAATGTTGTTTTGTTTCTTCCACTTGTTTTTTGTCTCCTACTATTTCAACATTTTCAAGTGTAACAAAATTTGCAGCCTCTGTCCCCGCCAAGAATGGTAAGCAGGGCATGTTGCAAGTCTAGAAAATTTTTATTTTGTTACTATACTTTTATTATAAATCGTATTTTAAAAATAAATAATTAAATAAATAAATAGAAATGAAGATTTTTTTTTTTTAAAAAAATATTCGTCTCTGTCTGATCTCCTGAAAATTTCAAATAGAACTTGATGGCAATATTCTCTCGATTAGCCGGTTACCATCCTATCCAAGAGCTAGAACATGGAAATAAGTAGCTTGTATAGATATACCCGTCATAAGGGTATGATAAGTTAAAAACATTTTAGTTAATTAAAGAGAGTTTTATTTAAGTTTTATTAGTCTATGTCTGACCATGGTCAATAAAGTCGGTTTTGAATGGGAAGTAATGAATTGTGTTAATTTCTGGCACGATTTGACTTTTTTTTTTATTATTATTATTTAAATTGTAAATACCCCTTTCCATCTCCTATTGAAATTCAATAGAATATATTAGGGTGTGTTTTATCCACATTATTTTGGAAGAATGTATTCTGAAATAGTAGATTGACGGAGAATGTGTGGTTGAAAAATAAGTAAAAGTTATTGATGTAATGAAAAATATTATTTTATTGAAGAATGTGTGGTTGAAAATAAGTAGAAGAATGAAAATGAAAATTTTAATGTGTACCAAACAGGGGCTAAATTAGAGGAAAAGAAATGCTAAGATGAGGTCTAGTATTTCTCTTACACGTAAATGTTTTTCATTTGAATTTATTTTGGATGCTTGTCGATCAATTGACGGAGTAATGGACGAATTCCATCCATATATCCTTCGATTGCAATCGAGACGAAAGACTTGAAACTGTGGGTGCAAAAATGAAATATTTGAATATAGTTTGCAAAAATTTGAAAGAGTTGAAGTCCCAACTGCTATTCTCCCTTAAAATAATGTAGTAGTCATGTGGTCCTACTTCATAATTGCAACATAAATTGGATTAAAAATTTAGTGTTGTACATTTTCAATAACTAATAACAAACAAAACAAAACATTTGTTAAAATCTTGCTATTGAAGATTAATAAAGATTCTTTCGATGATCTATGTTGCGTTGAAAGGATATTTACCTAGAGTTGCACAACGTGCTATTAGCTCAGTGGCAGAGAGCACCAAATGAAATTGCAGTGATTCATACAGTTGACATACTCTAAAAGATTTTTTTTGTACAAAAAGAATAAGTAATAAAACGTTGGAATAATCTAAATTCACTTGCTCAAGAGTCAAGGGCTACCTAACATGATAGTTTTTTTTTTTTCTTTGGGACTCCAATAAATATCAAATAGAGAGTGCCTTAGGATTTACCTCTAGAATTTCCCTTTTGTATGTGATAAAGAGGAAAGACTGGAAAATGTTAAATAAGAAAAAGGAATTTTATAATAAAAGAAAAATGATAGTTGAGTTGAGTATAAAACTAAAAAATAAAAATAAAAAAATCTGATGAGATCCTTGCATGTGCAATACTGATTGCCATGCTTTTCACGTGCAAACCAACTCATTTGAAATAATAAAATATATCACACACTCTTTGTAATTGTACCTCTTAGCTTCTGTTAGACTCTATTTATTTAAAAACTCATTTTTTAAAATTTATTTTCAATCGCCCATTTTTTCATAAAATAATTTTATACGTGAACTCAAAATGTTTCATTATTTTTTAATCATCAATTCTCCAAAAAAATCACTATTTTAAAACACAGTTTCCCCAAAAATGGATCAATGAGGGCTTAATGATAATAATTTAATAAATATCTTCAAAGCTCCATAATCTAAGCCTCCATTTGCTAAATTTTTACATGGTTGATAAAGACAAATAATAGTGGATTTCGTGAAGAAATCAAAATATTTTGTATTCTTGTTGTGGTCCGTTAGATATTACAATCATGCTTGGTGTAACATCAAATTTGACGGTTTACTAATTAAAAAAAAAATACAATTTTTCCTTTACATTTTTTTGAAAACAAAATAACATTTTTTCCCTAGATATTAATATAATCACGTAAGTATCAAATTAGATCTTGATTGTTAGTGAAATAGTATTTTATTCTCTCCCAACCAATAAATACTACAATTACTATATATTCTAATTATTAACTCCTAGTTATCATTAATACCGTTGTATTAGATAACACACTCCGAAATTTCAATTTTTTGTATATAAAAAAATATTTTAGTTTTTTTGTATATATTGAAAATGGACATGTACAAATCTTAGCTCCAATTTAATAATCATTATTTTTTAAAAATAATTTTTTGAATATAGATTTTTTTAAAAAAAAATATATGTGTGTGTGATTAAAAAGTATAGAAGATTTTAAATTAACGTGTAAAATATTTAATTGTATAAATATATAGTTAAAAATGAATGAAAAATAAAGAAATACAAAGTTGATTGTCGTCTCTGCACGCCAATTGAATGTGGTTGACCCACTTTTTTCAACTTGTTAATTGCCTAAAAAATTAAAAAGTCAAAGTACAGCAGGCCGAAAAATGTGGAAATTTATAAACCCGGCGGTGGCCATTCATTCCCAGGTATGGCTACAGCAATCTCATTTAGCGCTGTCATGGAAATATTGGTCAATAGCACGAAATTATTGACTTAAATTTAAAGTCAAATGAGGGAGCTATTCTGCTCATTAGGAACTCTTGTCGTGTAGGAACACCAACTTGCGTGGTCCGACTTTTTATAATTGACGGACTTGAACCACAAATTAGTGAAAAAGAAAGGCAAAATGACAAGCATGAACAACAATAGCAGTGGCGCAGTCCAATTTCTTCATTTTTTTTAGTCATTCTACACAAACATCCGGCATTACCTACTGGGTTACAGAGGGTTGAAGTGACGAGATTTTGATGCCGTCAACAATATCGACACCGGTAACTTTGACGCGGGCATTGACCCAGGTGTGAGACCGACATTAGGACCCCTATCATTTGCCGTGGAAAACAACCCCAGTCATTACGAATATGAACATAAAACCGAAGCATGAAACTACGACGCAGTCAACTTCAAATCCAACGAGAGCATATGTAACATCTATTCTTCTTAATCTTCAATTAAATTGTTCAATTTATTTGAATATTCCGATGAGTGAGTGCTTTATGAATGTATTTTTGAAGTAATAAACCCGAAAACTATGCATTGTTGGAATCTTAAACAAATTTAACTAGGAAGCAATTAGAAACCACTTGGAAGTGTACTCGATGCCCACTAATGTCTTCGTTGTGCCTCTGGTCTTGAAATTTTATTCTGATTTTCATCTTGTTAAAATGAATAAATTGGGCAAAAATTATTTGTGTTATGGAGAAATTTGATTCTCATCTTGTTCAAATGAATCTTATTCATCTTGTGCAAATGAAATGAATAAATCTGACTTTCATTCAAATGAAATGTTATTCGATGTTCGAATGCCACTTAGCCGCAGTTTGCCATATTCTGACTTGTGTAGTTGTGTTCTTATTAAATAGTGTTGTGCCAAGCTGAGAATTGATTATGGTTTGCTTTTCGTCTATGCATGATATTTGGATATTGTATCATCCAATGATGACAACGCAAATGAGAAAAACTTAGGAGAAGAAACTGTTATTCTTCTGACATTATTGTGCCCAATGTTGAAATGAAGTTTAAAGATGAAAATGAGGTATTTGAATTTTACAAGAAATACGCTTACCAATTTGGTTTTCCTTTGAGAATAAGAAATTCAAAGTAGGGTGACGACGAGATTGTGCGTTATATAATTTCTACGTGTAGTCGAGAAGGCCGTCGAACCAAGTTCTTATTTGAAACCTCAACCAACCATCAAAACTGGTTGTAAAGCTAGGTTGACAGCATGTTCAGACGTTTGTGGAACATGGCGTATTAACACGGTCCAACTTAAAGCAAAATCACAGAACAAGCCCATCCAAATCAAGGTTATATCAATGCAATCACCAAATTAGTGCACGTGTGAGCAGACATCTTGAAATAAATGGCATTGCTGGTATTCCGCACAAGATTTTTTACTCAGTCGTAGTTGAAGCGGGTGGTTATGAAAACATTGAATGTGTTGAGAAAGATTGAAGAAATTTCATTGACAAGGTGCAATGATTAAGACTTGGTGAATGAGACATCGATGCAATACAAGCATATTTTTCGAAGATACAAACACGTAGTCTTGGTTTCTATTTTAGTATAGATATGGATGAAAAGGCCCGACTGAGAAACATGTTTTGGGTAGATAATAGGTGTAGACAAGTGTATAAGAAATTCGGTGATATTGTTATGTTTGACACAACATACTTGACTAACAAGTATGATATGACTTTCGCTCCTTTCGTTGGGATTAATCATCATGAACAATCAACTCTACTTGGGCGTGGCTTGGTTTCAAATGAGGATATTAGAACTTTTGTATGGCTATTTAGAATATGGCTTGAAGTATGCATGATGAAACTCCAACTGGAATAATAATAGATCAAGATCGGGTCATGCAAAACGTAATTGAAATTGTCTTTCCTAAAACCGAACATAGATGGTGCTTGTGACATATATTGAAGAAGTTACTAGGAAAATTTGGCAATCACAAACATAAAGATCCTATTCTTTCGACTGTACATAGGTTGGGGTACGATATGCAAACTTGTGAGGAATTTGAGCAAGGTCGGAGTAAGATGCTTGAAAGATTTTGAATTGCTTGAACATAGTTGGTTGATTGGACTACACAATGAGATAAGTTGATGGGTACCATGCTTTTTGAAAACTTCATTTTGGGCAGGTATGTTAATCACTTAACGAAATGAGAGCATGAATGCATTTTTTTGACGGATACGTTCATTTGAAAACATACCTAAATCAATTTGTGGAGCAATATGAGCGTGCAATGTAAAGTTGAGAAACAATTTCATGCCGATTTCAAGTCATTTTCACAAATGGTCACATGTGCAACAAGGTACGAACTTGAGAAATAATTCCAGTCAGTGTATACAATGAAGAAGCTCAGAGAGTTCCAAGAACAATTTACCGATAATGTTTATTGTGAAGTTGTATCTCCACACGAGTCATGCTTATTCTCTCCCAACGAATAAATACTACAGTTACTATATATTCTAATTATTAACTCCTAATTATCGTTAATACTGTTGTATTAGATAACGCACTCAAAAATTTCAGTATGTAAAAAAAATAATTTGTTTTTTTTATATAATGAAAATTGACATCTACAATTCTGAGCTCCTATTTGGTGATTATTATTATTTTTTTAAAAAATAATATTTTGAATATGGATTTTTTTAAGAAAAATATATGTGGTTAAAAAGTAGAAAATTTTTTAATTTATGTACAAAATATTTATATGATTGAACATGAATAAAAATTAAAGAGTTTTAAAATAATGATTTCAAAGAGAGGCTAATTCATTGTTCAAAAATGCAAGGTTAATTGTCCTCTACACGCGACTTGAATATGGTTGACCCATTTTTTTCAAATTGATAATTGCCTAAAAAATTAGAAAGTCAAAATAAAGCAGGCCAGAAAATGGGAAAATTTATACACCTGGCAGTGGCCATTTATTCCCAGGAATGGCTACAGTAGTCTCATTTAGCAAAGTCATGGGGTAATTGGGTTTCTTTGTTTGACGATTAATATTTGGTCAATAGCACGAAATTATTGACTTAAAGTTAAGGGAGTTATTCTGCTCATTAGGAACTCCTCTTCTCGTAGGAACAAAAACTTGCATTGTTGAATTGGTGGAGCAAGTGAATGCGAAGATCGAAGATCACGAGTTCGAATCCCCTCTCAATATTTATTCAGTTGAATCCGTCGCATCGGACTTGTCTAGTGCTATTTATCTCTCACGTGTGGTTTGCGGATTACTGTACATGTAGCGAGGTTTACCTAGTGCGCATTCACGAGTAGCGGCTGCGAGTTCTTACGTCAACCAAAAAAAAAAAAAACACTTGTGGTCCGACTTTTTATAATAGACAGACTTGAACCACAAAATATAGAAAAAGAAAGGCAAAATGACATTCACGAACAACAATAGCAATGGCACAGTCCAATTTCATTTTTTTTTATTATATAAATGATATGATGTGTGATTTTACACTTTAAAATTTCAATGAATATGTTGATCTTTGAGTCTAGCTAAAAACTCAAACATATCTTCACCCTCTCCCCCAAGGACGGAACCAGCACTCATCGAGCTAGTGCAGTTGCCAATGCTGGCTCCACTGGGAAAAAAAACATATTAATGAAGTTTTATGGTAAATATGGAGAACCGTAATAGCTTTCAACAAATGTGATTGTAGCTCATATGGTAGGGTGTTGATTTTGCATGCCCTCGCCTCCTCTTCTTCTTTTAATATAACGCAATAAATAATAATTAAATAAGTCTACATTATTTTGTTTTGATTAATGTTGACAAGTGTTGTATCTTAAATAGAAAGTCCTTTCTTAGCATGTAAGAGGTATGGGATTCAATTCCCCTCACTTCTTCTTCTTCTTTTATTTTTTTTTTAACACAATACATAATAACTAAACAATTCTATATTATTAGTTTTTGTTCTAAAATAATTTCTTTAAAAAAATTTCTTGACTCAAATTATTATTTCATAATATATACTTTTATTGATAGGTTTTATAAATTTATTTTGTAAAATTCATCAAATTTGGACAATATAAGCGTTGATCTTTATTTTTTTTAAAGTTCGAAAAATGCTTTTTTTTTTTGGGTAAAAAATAGTTTTAAAAATTTATTGACTTAGATTATTACTTTATAATATATACTTTTATTGTTAGATTTTATCAATTAATTTTGTAAAATTCTATATTTTTTTAAGAGTTTGAAAAATACTTTCTTTTTGTATAGCTCTAAAAATCACCATTTTAAAATTTTTGTCTTTATCGTTTGACATATAAACTTCATCTTATTTCGCCGAAGTTGATAAAAATTTGGAACTTTATTATACGTATATGTTTAGAAAAATGTATTTTTAATTCTTATTATTTTGGGTTGTATTGTATTATATTTTTAAACGTATATAATTTTATGTTTTAATGTATTTATATATTGATTGGAAATTTTTTTAATATAAATTAATTAAATATTACTAAAAAATCTCGCTATATGGGCGGTCGTTTGATGAATGCTCGATGCTCCGTCCTAGCTCACTCAAGCACTTGGATTTGTCCTTGCTCTCCTCCACTCGTGTGTTACCTGCACACTCAAACACACATGTTAAGAGGCACATATCAAGGTAGGGATGTCAACATTGCTTATCGGCTCAAGCAGCTCGTGGCTCGATGGGACCGAGCCGAGGCTCGGGCCAAGCCCCATTTTGGAGAGTAGCTCGAGTCCGTTGCTCGTCACTGGCCCGTGACGAGCCAACTCAAGTCTTAAATTTTTTTTAAAAAAAAATACAGCTATTTTTATTTTTATTTTATTTTTAGTTTTGTTAATTTTAGTTGTATTTTTTTATATGTTAATATTTAGTTATTATTTATAATACGTATAAATTGCACAATTTTTAAATTCATTAAAAAAATTTATATTTATAACGAATTAAAAAAAAAATTGAGCCAGCCCGGCTCGCTAAGACTTGAGCTGAATGCTCGGGTCGAACCTAAATTTTTTGGTCGAGCTTTTGCTCGACTTGGCTCGCCTATGGAAAAAAAAAAGCTCGAACCATTTTTACTCGAGTCAAACCCAAGTTTCGAGTTTCGGCTAGTTGACACCCCGTAGATCAAGGCTTCTCCAATATTTAGATAAAGGACCCTTCTATATATAATAAGTATTGGCATTTCATATTGAATAAGCCTATAATTTTACTATCTTCTATGACACAATAAAAAATGGCTACGATAATATTGAACATAAAAATTAGCTCCAACATGAACATGTAACGTTTTACATATACGTGAATAAAAAAAATATATAGGACGAACATTGATTGTTTCTGGGAAGGCAACTTTGAAGTGAAGAATGCTACAGCTGCTGCCAGTTAAATCTCCATACCTTAAAACACAATAGACTATATATACATATGCAATTCCAAAAACCACGAACAAAAGGCAAGTGTGATGCACAAAGTTATTTAAGTAGCATGCATATATGCTCTCTTTTGAACATTAGTAGGACAAGCTTACGGTATTATCAGTACCAGTAACTTAGGACACACTTGCTGTATTATAGTACTAGGACTTCGACAACAAGACGACACAACTTTCCCAAGTGAGGAAAATTAACTGACATGAGCACTTATAGAGCAACTAGACATATATATATATTATTAGAATCACCACGTTTTACACAAAGACGCCTTTGTATTTCCTTGCAGCCTCTTTACAGTCAATTGTTCCTATGTCTTCTTCCTCCGGTTTTGGCTGATTTACTGCTTTGCCTCCATAACGCTTACGAGCTTCGTTGCTCTCAATTGTCTGTTGATGGCCCTCTTTCCCAGGCCGTGTCATGGCACGTGCACTAACTTTGCCATTGTCATGTGCTGGTTTGCAATTGTTTGCCATTTCATAGTATGAATCTTTAACAGAAGTTGTAGGCTTTGGTCTCCTTCCAGAAAGAGAATCAAATGAAGTCTTCCTACCGGCTTTTGGGGAATCCGAAGCATAACCAGTGTCAGATTCTGGTTTACCCTGCAGAGGATTCGGCACAAGTGGCCTATTGTCTGCCGTGTCATAGTATGTATCTTTCTTTGGTGGTATCGTATCGGGAGCATAATAATGTGGATGCTTTCCAGTAGGACGAACAAATGAAGTCTGTTTACCGGCTTCTGGGGATTTCACAGCATAATCACCGACTGTTTCTGGTTTGCTCCTTAGAGGACCAGGCCCAATTGGCCTGTTGTTTGCTGTTTCGTAGTGCATGTCTTTTTCTGGCTTGCTCCGTGGAGGACTATGTCCAATTGGCCTATTTCTTGATGTTTCATGGTAAGCGTCTTTCTTTGGTGATGTGTAGACAGGAGCAGTATACTGTGGATGACTTGCAGCGGCAGGCTCAAACAAAGGCTTCCAACTGGTTTTTTGGGATTGAGTGTCAGTTTCTGGTTTGTTCCGCGGAGGACTACGCCCAATTGGCCTATTTCTTGCTGTTTCGGGGTACGTGTCTTTCTTTGGAGATGTGGAGACCGGAGCAGTATACTGTTGATGCATTCCAGCAGGAGGAACAAATGAAGGCTTCCCACCTGCACCTTCTGGGGATCCCTTACCATAATCAGTGTCATATGCTGGTTTAGTATGTACCAGCTTAGGCGAATAAGGCCCTCCATATCCCTCATGCCTGTCATAATTGTCGTCATCCAAATCATCAGTGCTGTGATCATCATCCCATGAAAAGAGGCTATGATTCTTATAGCCTGCAGAGTTCCAGGGTGCACCCTTGAGACGCTCATCAGGGGAACATCCCTCCGCTTTCTTGGGTGATCCATAGACCACAATCGGAGGAAAGCGAGAGTGCTTATTAACATCATTGCCATGGTCTTTGAACAAGTTTATTTGTGGAGGACCAAATACTCTCTGGTGATCATCATTTACAAGACCAAATCGGACAATTCTTTCTGTTTGGCTCATATGGCTTTGTGTGTAAACAGTGGAAGAATAGTTGAGCATAGAATGGTTCTTACCTTGACAATCGTAGCCTTTTTTCATCCATTCTTGGGCAGATGGTTCGGTCCTGCTGCTGTTGGTGTTTCTAAACCAGGCCATGAATTTGAAGCACAAACTCTGTAAGGAACTTGAAAATTCTGCACTCCTGGTTCAAGAATTAATATGGTTCTGCTTATATAGAGTTTAATTCTATTATCAAACACGAAAATCCAGTGTGGTGGTACTGGTATAATTCTATGATTCTTCCATTACATGAAAGAAGAAGAATCAAATTCTATATAAAGATTAAAATGGGAATGGGGTCGTTTTGTGTTACATTAGATAGATTTGAATCTCTCTTTCGGTTCCATCAAGGCAGGAATTTTTTGCAATGTGATATAAGATAGAATTATTTTGCCTTTGACAATGGATGTTAGTTACTCTAAAGGAGTCTATTTCGGTTGAGCTAGTCTAACGTGCCAAGCATATGATTCGTTTATTTGGGTGTCAAGCTTAATTCAATTTGGATACAATCCTATCAATGATTAGACCGAGCAAAGTAGATTTAACATTTCTATTCCATTGAAGCTAGTCTAATTTGCTAAGCACATTTTCACTTAATTTAGGTGTCAAGTTTAAATTCAATTCTAGTGTACTATCCTATTAATGATTAGTCCGAGCAAAGTAGGTTTAACATATCTATTCCGCTGAAGCTAGTCTAATTTGCTAAGCACAATATTCACTTAATTCAGGTGTCAAGTTTAAATTCAATTCTAAGTGTACTATCCAATTAATGATTAGTCCGAGCAAAGTAGGTTTTAACAAACATATTCCGCTCGAGCTTGTCTAATGTGCCATGCACACAATTCACTTAATTTAGACGTCGAGCTTAAATTCAATTTAGGTATACTATCTTATAAATGATTAAATTGACAAAGTAGTCTTTTTTTTTTTTCGCAAAAGCAATGGGCTAATTACTAATATCAACTTTAAACGACCTATAGAAATCAATTGGAGTTGTGTTGGACACGAGTTATATAGCACTTGAAAGCTTAGCCAATCATTTACATGGATTGTTTGAGCCTCATTTAAAAAAAAAAAAAAAGTGCATTTTGCAATAGTGTTATAATAGAGAATGAATTGTTAAAAAAATAAGGAAAATGATTGAATTTCCGTGTAATATTATTTTATTGAAAAATGTGTAATTGAAATGAGGTCTAATCACGGTAGAATAATGCATTTTGATGGGGAAAAAATGTGGCTCAAACAAAGGCAATATCCGTGACTTGTCTCATTTTAAGTTTTGGCCAACAATAAAATATTCAAGGTAAAACTTACTTATTTACTTGTAAGTAAAAAATTTAAACTCAAACAAACAAAAAGGTACGAAAACAGAAACTATTAAAAAAAAGTGTGCTAAGAGCATCATTTGCCCCATGTAGTGCCATCTGCATAAAAATGAAAAAGTTGACTTTCATCTCATTTGGGTTGCGAAATTTTATTGGAAAATTTTTCGCAAGCACTCTAAAAAAAAATCCAAATTAGTTTTTGAAGTATTATTTAACCTTTTTTCCACCATAATAATATATATAATTTTTTTTTACACCACTTTTTTAGAATTTTGAAACCAAAGTGTTACACTAGTTACAAGTGTGCGTTACAAGTGTAATTTACTATATTACGCACATTCTATCGATCGTTTTCACTATAAAAAAACCGTCACTTTTTTCAACACAGACATTAAAATCATCGTTGTTACCAATCATTATCTCTTCTTGTTTCCACTACCACCTTGCCATTGACGCTAGTACTCAAAGCAACCCACTACTATATCAAGTTGGGAATCCCTGTAGATCCACAACTACTATTGCCTCCTCCGTTCAACTTCACCATCATGATCGCCTAATCTACTAATCACCACAATATTAAAACTTAGGGTAAAAAGTCAATCTTATCAAAAAGAGTAACCAAAATCTTTATATAACGGTTAATATTTATCATTTTGTTTGATGTGAAATTTATCGATTAATGTGCTCCTCCAAGATGATGACTCGTTTGAGCATATTAATCTTGAAATTTGTATAGTCGTTTGAGTCTTAATTTAATCGAATTATTCATTTGAGCTAAATGGACTATGAAATTGTCTTAAGAAGTGAAATTTCATCGTAAAAAGTCAATCTTGTCAAAATAAGTAACTCAAATCTTATATGTTATCTGTATATTTAATCATTATTCAGTGTTTGATATTTACCCTTGACATGCCACCATAAGAAGCGGTTTGTTTGGTCGTGCTAGTCTTGAAATTTGTTTGCCCATTTGATTTTTAGCTGAATTAAATTGCTCATTTAAGCATAATGCACATGTTATTATTAAGATTTTAGATTTCGTTTTAAATGATCAATTTTAAGAATAATGGCTCTAGTCCATATACGTTAGTTAATATTATAATTTTCTTTTGACGTGGAATTTAAGCATGCCACAAGATGCATGATAGCTCGTTTGAGCATATTAAGCTCTTGTTTGTTTACTATTCTCTAAAAAATTTCTCTCTTTTTTTTAAAATTCATTTTCAACTGCATATTCTCATAATAAAATATTTTGTACGTAATTCAAAAATCTTCCCTACTTTTTAACTACACATTTTCCAAAAAAATCATATATCAAAACTCATTTAAAAAAAAAAAAAAAACCTTACGAGCTTTTGTATTTCCTTGCAGCCTCTTTACAGTCACTTAATTTAGGTGTCAAGTTTAAATTCAATTCTAGTGTACCATCCGATTAATGATTAGTCCGAGCAAAGTAGGTTTTAAAAAACATATTCCACTCAAGCTTGTCTAATGTGCCATGCACGCAATTCACTTAATTTAGACTTCGAGCTTAAATTCAATTTAGGTATACTATCTTATAAATGATTAAACTGACAAAGTAGTTATTATTATTATTATTATTATTATTTGGCAAAAACAATGGGCAAATTACTAATATCAACTTTAAACAACCTATAGAAATCAATTGGAGTTGTGTTGGACACAAGTTATTTAGCACTTGAAAGCTTAGTCTATCATTTACATGGATTGTTTTGAGCCTCATTTTTTTTAAAAAAAAAAAGTATTTTGCAATAGTGTTATAATAGAGAATGTATGGTTAAAAAATAAGAAAAATCATTGAATTTGCGTGTAATATTATTTTATTGAAAAATATGTGATTGAAATGAGGTCTAATCACGGTAGAGGAATGCATTTTGATGAAATAAATGTGGCTCAAACAAGGACGATATGCGTGACCCTTCGTCTCATTTTAAATTTTGGTCAACAAAAAAATATTCAAGGTAAAACTTACTTATTTACTTCTAAGTAAAAATTTTAAACTCAGACAAACAAAAAGGTACGAAAACAGAAACTATTAAAAAAAGTGTGCTAAGAGCATCATTTGCCCCACGTGGTGCCATATGCATAAAAATGAAAAAATTGACTTTTATCTCATTTGGGTAGCGAAATGAGATAGAATAATGCATTTTGATGAAAAAAATGTGGCTCAAACAAGGGCGATATCCGTGACCTGTCTCATTTTAAGTTTTGGCCAACAAAAAAATATTCAAGATAAAACTTACTTATTTACTTGTAAGTAAAAATTTTAAACTCAGACAAACAAAAATGTATGAAAACAGAAACAATAAAAAAAAGTGAGCTAAGAGCATCATTTGCCCCATGTTGTGCCATTTGCATAAAACTTACTTATTTACTTGCAAGTAAAAATTTTAAACTCAGACAAACAAAAATGTACGAAAACAGAAACTATTAAAAAAAGTGTGCTAAGAGCATCATTTGCCCCATGTAGTGCCTGCCATCGGCATCAAAATGAAAAAGTTGACTTTTATCTCATTTGGGTAGCCAATAAAATTTCGCAAGCACCCTAAAAAAAACCAAATTAGTTTTTGAAGTATTATTTAACCTTTTTTTTCACCATAATAATATATATAACTTTTTTTACACCACAGTTTTAGAATTTTTGTAACAAAAGTGTTATACTAGTTACAAGTGCGTGTTACAAGTGTAATTTACTATATTACGCACATTCTATCGATTATTTTCACTATAAAAAATCTTTGCTTTTTTCAACACTGATATTAAAATCATCATTGTTACCAATCATTATCTCTCGTTTCCAGTACCACCTTGCCATTGACGCTGGTAAGCAAAGCAACCCACCACCATATCAAGTTGGGAATCCCGGTAGATACACAACTACTATTGCCACCTCCATTCAACTTCACCATCATGATCGCCTAATCTACTAATCACCACAATATTAAAACTTAGGGTTTCATATTAAAAAGTTAACCTTATCAGGAAGAGTAACCAAAATCTTTATATATCGGTTAATATTTATGATTTTGTTTGATGTGGAATTTATCGTTAATGCGCTCCTCCAATACTAATCTTGAAATTTGTACATTCGTCTAAGTCTTAATTTAATCGAATTGTTCATTTAAGCTAAATGGGCTACGAAATTGTCTTAAGAAGTGAAATTTCATCGTAAAAAGTCAATCTTATCAAAATGATTAACTCAAATCTTATATGTTATATGTTTATTCAATCATTATTCAATGTTTGATATTTACCCTTGACATGCCACCATAAGAAGCGGTTCGTTTGGTCGTGCTAGTCTTGAAATTTGTTTGCCCGTTTGAGTTTTAGCTGGATTAAATTGCTCATTTAAGCATAATGCACATGTTATTATATTAAGATTTGAGATTTCATTTTAAAGGATCAATGTTAAGAATAATGGCTCAAGTCCATATACGTTAATTAATATTATAATTTTCTTTTGACATGGAATTTAAGCATGCCACAAGATGCATGATAGCTCGTTTGACCATATTAAGCTCTTGTTTGTCTACCATTCTCTAAAAATTTTCTTTTTTTCTAAAATTTATTTTCAACTACACATTCTCATAATAAAATATCTTGTACGTAATCCAAAATTTCTCCCTACTTTTTAAACACACATTCTCCAAAATATTATATATCAAGGCTTAAAAAAAAAAAAAACTTTTGTCAATGGACGTCAAACATGAGCTAATTTTGAAATCAATAAGCTCGTTTAAGTTTTAATCAAATCAAATTATCTCTTCAAGTTTAATGAACGGGAAGAGTCTAAGTCTTAATTTAATCGAATTGTTCATTTAAGCTAAATGGGCTACGAAATTGTCTTAAGAAGTGAAATTTAATCATAAAAAGTCAATCTTGTCAAAATGAGTAACTCAAATCTTATATGTTATATGTTTATTCAATCATTATTCAATGTTTGATATTTACCCTTCACATGCCACCATAAGAAGCGGTTCGTTTGGTCGTGCTAGTCTTGAAATTTGTTTGCCCGTTTGAGTTTTAGTTGGATTAAATTGCTCATTTAAGCATAATGCACATGTTATTATATTAATATTTGAGATTTCATTTTAAAGGATCAATGTTAAGAATAATGGCTCAAGTCCATATACGTTAATTAATATTATAATTTTTTTTTGACATGGAATTTAAGCATGCCACAAGATGCATGATAGCTCGTTTGAGCATATTAAGCTCTTGTTTGTCTACCATTCTCTAAAAATTTTCTTTTTTCTAAAATTTATTTTCAACTACACATTCTCATAATAAAATATCTTGTACGTAATCCAAAATTTCTCCCTACTTTTTAAACACACATTCTCCAAAATATTATATATCAAAGCTAAAAAAAAAAAAAAAAAAAAACTTTTGTCAATGGACGTCAAACATGAGCTAATTTTGAAATCAATAAGCTCGTTTAAGTTTTAATCAAATCAAATTATCTCTTCAAGTTTAATGAACGGGAAGGATGTTTCACGCAAAAAAAGAACAATATGAAACTCAAATGTTAAAATTGAAATGATATGAATGATTTGTGCAATGTATACAAACATTGACCTTCTGTGCCAATTATCCTATAACTTATTGAGCCCGTCCGAGTCCCATTTTTTTGCCAAAATATATTTTGAGATAGTGTTTTGATGGAGAATGTGTGGTTAAAAATAAGAAAATTTTTGAATTTGCATGTAATATTATTTTATTGAAAAATGTGTAGTTGAAAATGAGAGAGAAATATATTTTAAAAATAATGAGAACCAAACAAGGGCTATAATTTATTTAACGACCACAACTTATTTTTTGATCACAAATTAACAAATTAATTGGTTATAACTTATTAATCAGTCATAAAATAAAATTAATTGGTCACAATTACCCAATTAACTAATCACAAATTTTCACTTGTCTTCCCAACCCCATTCATCCCGTCGACACTATCTCACCACCATAGCCGCACCACCATCACTACCACTTCTACCTCCACTACAACTCCAACCACACCTACACCACCATCACACAACTGATGATGCACCACCCTCATACCAACATCACCACCTATATCACCTATCGTACTAGAACTAGCACCTATAGCATTGCCATACATACCACATCACACGCAGATTTCCATCATAGTCAATCACGGCACACCACCTTACGCACAAATCACCATTGTTATTACATAGCCACCACCACTACCACCCTCCCAAAACCACCCAAAAATCAAAACCAAATCCAAAATCACCCTGTGCTCAGAGCCGCTATGTAGCGATCGTTGTAGCAGTAACGTTCACGTTGCATACAGCGTCGTCGCTGCTGCAACGACCTTCAAGTTGTGTGCAGTGACGACGTCATCACCACTACTATAGCGTCGCTCTTCACCGTCGTGTAGCGTCGATAGAGAGAAAGAAGGGATGTAGAGAGAGGAGATGATGGAGAAGATAGGGAGTAAGAGAAATTAAGGTTTGGGAGTGAAAATTGAGGTCGGTGGGAACCATTAATTTAATTTTATAATATTATTATTAATATTAAATTTTGAATTATCACCTGATTTTTAAATAAAATTTTATTAACCTTATTTTTGAATTGAAAAACTAAAAAATGATGCGTGAGTTTATTTTTCACTTGTTAAAATCTACTAAAAATATAAATTTGAAATAGGAAAATTCAATATCTAAGAGATTAAGTTTGATCCATTTCAAAATTAAGAAGCAATGTTTATTATTTTAAAAATCAAATATTAATTAAATTTTATTTATAAAATAATTAATTAAATATATTTTATTAATTTTATAAATTAATGTTACAATAGTATATAATTTATGATCACAATTATGTATTGTCACAATTATAGACGTCACAATCACAAACCACAAATTTTATATGTCATAAATTATTTTTCGATCACAAATCTATCAAATTAATATGTCATATATTATTAATTGGCACAAACCACAAATTTATAGATCACAATTTATTTTATATTCACAAAATATCAAATTAATGGCCATAATTTAACAAATTTTTAGGCCACTATTTATTAGTAACAAATTATCTATTTAATTAGTTACATATTATTTATTGATCACACGTTAACAAATTTATCGGTCAAAATCAACCAAATAATTGATTACAACACCTCACCCACTCTATCCCAACCACAACTACTGCACCACCGCCACGACCACCACCTCACAAGCATTGCCAATATCACCACTGCAGCCAAAATCACGATCACCACCACCCAAACACAACAAAAAATTAGATCCAAAAAATCAAACCCAAAATTACAAATCCAATATCATTGGCCACGGTACCCACCGCTGCAACACACCTTTGTTTATTCCCATTGCCGATTTCTGCCTCGACCTATACTCGTAGCACACCGCATCAACAACCACTCCAAAAAGCCTTGACGCTGTCACTCCAACGGGCACCTACCTCTGCAAGCTCCACCACTAGTGCACCTTTGCTACTCCAACATATGTTACTGCATACGAAGGAGAACCGCTGCTCGCAGATGTGTGAGCGTCGTGCACAATGGCTCCTATGAGCGCAACTCGCTGTGCGGTAGGCACCGTTAGGCAACGATGCTAACAGTGTTGAGTACATCTGTGCACGGTTCTCGCAGCGACGTTGTGGCTTCCAATGGATGGATGGATGGAGTCGTTACAGCTTCCGGTGGGTGAATGGAGTATGGGTAACCGCCGCATTACCTCAACAGACTTCTAACCCGACTCCTCAGGCCAAAGTATCACTACCAGTTTCAAAACATCTTAACCGCACAAAAGTTAATATGGTCTCTGGCGGCGATGCTCTCTATCGACAGTGACGGCGATCCTTTTGTGAGGGGAGGGTAGAGAGATAGGAGAGGAAGGTGAGGGAGAAAATGATTAGGGTTTAAATGGGGTGGATGTGGTTGGGTTTGAGTATATAAATTAATTTATACTATAATTATTAATATTTAAAATTTTAATTTTCATCTGATTTTTGAAAAAAAAAATTGTACATCTTAAATTTGAAATGGAAAATTTAAAACTCTCGATGGCTATAATTTTCCCTTTAAAATAAACCAATTGGGGCTAAAAGAACAAGTGAAGACTGGGCCAAAGTAAACTTCATAACCGGCAGTAGAAAACGTGGAACCCGCAACGCTAAAAGGGCACACTAAATGAAAATCAAAAGGTTTGTTTGGCTGGCTTCTCCGAACTCATGGTCTCTGAAACAAGTCCACTGTCTACATGTCCAAAGGTCGAGAAAAAAAACATAACAAAGAGTATCAGTGGTGAATAAATAAAGAATTCTCAGAAACGTATATAAAAATTGAAAACTTAAAATTCGTTCAATTGGAAATTTTAAAATTATTCAATAACTCTGACTTGTTGAGTCGAATTGACAAGAATGTAATTTATTCGAGGAACAAGCACTTGCAAACTATTATCTATATTCGTCCTTTTAGTTCAATGTATCGAATAATAATAAAAATTGAGATTGTTGATTTTCATACCAATTTTCATTTTCGAACACCATATATTTGTAAAAAATAAAAAATAAATATATTTCTCGAAACATGGACAAAAAGTGCTATTTTTTTTTTTCCAAGAACCTAAAATAATAATAGCAAACAAACAAGACCCATGTCCCAAACAGCTTTCTTGGTTCCTTCTCTCTTTTTCTCCTGAATTTCAATTCAAATTTCCCCAACATTCATTCAGATCTACATCATCAATCTCCCTCACTCCCACCCTACTGTACACACACGAAACACCAACTCTTTGAAAAGACGTATGCCTCCTACAGACATGGATTCCGATCTCAGAGTAAATTTTCTTGTCTCTAGTTGAAGATCCCATTTCAACATTTTAACTATTTTACTAAATTTTCCTTGTTTTGTGTCTCTGTGTGTGCGCGTGCTTTTTCTGGGTTTGCAGAGATCATCGACTAACCCGATCAGTCTGGGTATGAGGTAAAATTGCAGTATTAAGAAAATTGTTTAGTTTTAATCTCCTTGTTTCTGGACAATGTTGTGCAAAAAGGGAAAGTAAATTTTGGTTTTCGAAATTCCCTGGCTGAATTTGGTTAATCTTTTGCTTCAGTGAATACGCATTTGCTGATATCAACAATTTGGAGCACTGCGCCAAGTATCTGAACCAAACCCTAGTCACCTTTGGTTTCCCGGCTTCTCTCGATCTATTCGCCAATGATCCCGTGAGTGTTTTTTTTTTCAAATGAATGTGTTTTGGGTTTAGTTTATGTATTCATGGGCTATTTCTTTGATGTGTGAAAAAATGTTCAAAAGGTTTCAATTGCGAGGACTTGCAATTGTGTATACGCGTTGTTGCAGCAGAGACAAAGAGATATCGAGTTCAGGGAATCGGCCAATGAGCAGAGACAACGGTACAATTCGTTTACTATATATTACTAACTTTGAAATAAAGTTCATTATTTTTCTTGAAGTGATATTTCATATCAATTTATTGATTTCGTTACTATGAGTTAAAGAAGACAACCGCTACTGACGTTGTAAGATTTTCAAATTCAATATGATTAACTATAATTGACGCTTCAAGGAATCTTCTGGATTTATTAGATTTTGTTTCTAAAGTTGAGGGTAGACTGTCATCCTTCGGTTAAGGGAAAGGGGTAATGTTACAATTTCGGTCAATGCAGTTTTGAATTTTCATGGTGACATAGAAATCTCAAATTATATGTTATTTCATTTATTGCGTGGATGTACAGAAGGAGAAGCAAAAGTGTTTATCTTTTGTCTTAGGATGTTTATTGTAACATCCATTCTAAGAAACATGACGCTTGACTTAGAGGAGTTAATTAGTTTCATATTTCTTTAGTTTATTACAGTCTGGTCAGATAGTTGCCTTGTTCTTCCACACCTAACTGCAATCTAATTTTATGTCTGTTATTAAACAAGACGCTATAAGGTTTTTCATATAATGAGAGCCAAAATAAATGTAGAATGTAGTAAACAAGTTGTAATATTTTGTCTCTTGTTTAGACAAAATTCTTATTTTAGTGTGAGTTGGTTTTTGTATAACTTGTATGCACAGGGCGATTTACACTTTTATATTCCTTTGATAGACTCTTATCAGACATTTCAAGGTTGGAGGCCAAAGTGGAGAGGCTGGAAGCTCAGTTATCGACCAAAGAACGAGAGATAGCGACAATGACTAGAACAGTTAGGAAATTATTCATCAATTTTTACACAAATGCTTATTTATTTCAGAATGAGACTGTAGATGCACTTGTAAACAGTGAAGATTACTTCTTTTGAATTTGATTCCAATTTCATGAGCAGGAAGCTAAAGCTACAGCAGCTTTGAAGGCCCAAATAGATAAGTTGCAGCAGGAGCGAGATGAATTTCAAAGGATGGTTTTGGGTAATCAGGTTAACACTTCGTCTTATTTGATTACATTGTGCCAGTTATCATTATTTTATTGCTTAATTAATTAAAATATATTTTTTCAACAGCAAGTGAGAACTCAACAGATACATGAGATGAAGAAAAAAGAAAAAGAGTACATAAAGTTGCAGGTATGATGTTTAGATGCGGAGGACAATCCTTGTAGATGTAACTATAATTTTCAGAATATAGTTCTGTTATAAAGGGATTGACTATATTTAAAAGTAACAGCCGTGCAGAGGTAGTAAATAACAAAACATACCATCTCTTGCAGGAGAAGCTAAATCAAGTAATGATGGAAAAAAAGAAGGAATCTAGATCGGGCATGGAAATTATGAATCTACTACAGGTAATAATGCAAACTCTTTACCTTAGTATTATTACCTCCGTTTAGATTATGGACTTTCAAACTTTAAAAGATCTTTAATGTGCTGATAGAAAGAAGGGCGGCAGCGTGGGACATGGAATGGGAAGAAGGCTGACAATGACTTCTATAAAAAGATTGTAAGTAATATGAGCGACTTGTTTAAATTTCTGTCACCCCTCACAAGTTGTTCTATAACTATGAGCTGCTTGCAGGTGGATGCTTATGAAGTGAAAAACCAAGAACTGGTGGCTGAGAATGCTGATTTAAGGGCATTGCTACGTTCGATGCAGGTAGCTATATGAATGGAAATGCTTTGTAATACGTCATAACCAGTGGACGTTTCTTTTCTGATATTTATAGTTGCTTCTATTTGTTAAGTAATTTATACAAATATAAAGAATCAGGTTTGCACTTGCGTTTCGTACTATATACAACCTGGCAAAGGATCTAACAGTATGGAGGTTTTGTTTATGCAATTTCTAGTTTGCTTTTTTTTTTTTGTTCTTTCTATTTATTCAAACTTTACATGTGCATTTAAGTGAGAGAGATGGGAGATATATGGTTAGGAAGAAGATGCTGGGAAGTGGAAGTGTGGGATCAACTTATGGCTGATTATGATTTCATATTTCTGCAAAATGACGGTAGAGAGTTTTTTCTATGAAGTGTGACGGTAAGTTTATCGTGTGAAAATATTGGATGCTGCAAAGTGCGAAGCAAATTTTTTATCTCTTCATCCTTTTCACCCCCCCTGTTTTTGCCTGTTTTATGGTGGATATTGAAATCTTTAGAGTCAGAACATGTAAAATCATTACCATCAGAAGTACCTTGGTCAAAATACTTAAAACCGTTTTGTCCATTTTCTTTGATTTATGAACTTCACTGTTTATGTTTGAAAGATGCTTTTATATCTGTAAGAAGGCGTTTTCTAAAATATGCTTGTCCAGGTGGATATGCGTGAATTCTTAAATGCTCCAAATGGATCGTCCAAGCAATCTCGTCCTGTCAATGAGAGGCCCGATGCTGACCCTTCTCAGTCCCCATTGGGCGGAAAGACGGTATGGCAGAATATTAGAAAGAGATACAAATGGTTTCTTGAAGGATATAATCGAACCATAATATGATAATACCTGACTTCGTACTTCGCAGGATATGTTTGATCTGCCTCTCCACATGGCTAGAGATCAAATTGAAGAGAGTCTACGAACAAAGATGGCTTCTATTAAGGTAGACTGAGTGGCAATAAGATGCAAATGCCTGTTCTGTGTAAAAATATATCAGTATGACATGCATAATATTTTTGTTAGCTTCTGTTTAAGGTGATCTGATGCATATGCTTTTTTATGTGTAAAAATATCTGAATATGATGTGCGCAAGATTGGAAAATATAAGCATTCATTTTCTGCTTTTATTAAATCTCAAGGAGCGCATGGTTGAGCTTCAAGATGCACAAAAAGGTGCAGAAGTTTCTTCGGAGGTGACGGAGAGAGAACTTGAGCTAGAGGCTCAGCTTGTTGAGGCAAGAAGCATTATCCAAGAGCAGGTATTGTAACCATAATTGGGCCTTAGAAACTGTACATGATTTTTATTGTGGAAATGAGCTCTCCGTAGGTGGATAATTTATTCCTCTACCAAACTGTAAATCTGTAATATTTTACTTGTATGCGCATTATTTGTATTTTTGAAAGACATCAACAGAGTTGCCAGTACAGGTAATTTTCAATTTAAGCTTCCATTATGATTTTTTCCCCAGTGTCCTACTTTTTCTCTTCACCGGTCAGAGATTTGTTCATAGTCTTTAAGAATTTAAGGAATAAGATGAAAAAACACACATTAAAAAAAGTATTAATTCAATTTCTGTTTTCAGATTCTTTTTCTTGTCAATATAGTTGCATGTTTAGATGTTGAAACTGCAAAACAGAATTCACCTTGCAGACTGTTAAATGTTTAGTGTGCAATACATGCTAAACAATTAAGGAGTTGTTCTGTATGTTCTGACACAACTAGGAACTGAACTTGGTTTTGATCTATTTTTATGCTTATTTTGGACCCAAACAGACTTTGCAATTTATTTAAATTCTTATTGACGCACCCTTTGCCCAATAAACCGGAGGAAGAGTGGAAGCTAAAACTTTTAGTAGGATAAACAATTTGCTGCACCAAAGCCTCTACAATGTTCACTTTAATTTTTTTTTTTTGCTGCACATCATCTCATCTCCAAATTTAACTTTTGCCTTTTCACTCGTTCAAGACTATCCTCGTCATTTCTTTCTCTAAATCCTATGGTGCTTTAAATTAAAAGTAATATAGTCAGTGCTTTAACGCAGGCATCTATTATGTCTAAACATCTCGAGAAATCTGAAAGGCCAAGTAGGAGGTTGAGTGGCCATCTGAGTTCTGATTGAAACTCAATCTTGTCATCACAGTCTGAGGTATGTATATCAGTTATTCTCTCTTTTCGTTTAATATTTAAATTATTGGGTTTTATATACGACGTATTATAGCTGTTTCTAGAGTTTACATGTCGGGGTTGATAAAGTCGGAATCAAACTTTGGCATTTACTAGCTATATTTTGCATGATCTTGAAAATAAAGAATTAGACAAACCACTATAAATGTGGGATTGGCTAAATAGGTGCACAAGATTGAATCCTAGTTTTGTTTGTCTATCTAAAGTATATCATCTGAATGCTTAGTTAAAATACTGAAGTACAAAGCATTGGTTCAGTGAAAATAGCATTCTAAGCCCCTGTTGGTACCACTAAAAAATCTGATTAAAATCTAAGACAAAGTCCACAATTAATTTTAACCACACATTTCATAGGTTTCACAACTTTTCAACTACACATCCATCAACTTTTATGAAAATTTGCTAAAAATCAAATTTTAATCTTTACCAAATAGGGGCTAGATTTACTATGGAATCATTGAAGCTTTCTTCATTAATGCATTATTGCTGACAATTTCTCTTTGGTGCCTAGGGAATGTGAATTCAACCGAATCCAAGTTAACCCACATATGGCCCATGGTCATGTCTTAGAAACGATATATATTGATCTCGTGTACCAATACTGTGTATTCAAGGCCTCTTGAATACTATGAGCTTTTGCTTGCGGAGTTGCATCATGATGTCATTAGTTGTTAGCTGTAGTTTGATGCTGTATGTATGCATATTTAATTGCTTTATGCTTATCTTATCCTTGAACATTCAGATACGCATGACTCTGACCCAGTTATGTAGAAAAGAATATCCATTTGAATTTCAATCTAGTTCGAAATATTATTTCGTCATTTTTTCTAGCATATTTCCTTTTCATTAAAGCTTTTTTTTTTTCTCATTTTTCAATCTATTGATGTATTTTACTTGTTTGCCTCTTGTTTAGTCGAGATTGCACTCTATCCTTGACCCCCGACGACCCCCACACGATCCACCCACAGAAATTTGTAAAAATGAAAAATAAAAATATGCTGTTTCCAGGCTCCTTATTGACTTGTTATGTTTGCCAAAATTATTCTAACAAGCTGAAAGAATTTGGTAGACCAATGTGTCTTCACCCTGAGCATCCTATGTCATGTTTAAGGTGGACGCCGGACGGACTGGAGATTATTGGACATTGTTAAGAAAAGAGTTGCTTAGTCATGTCTAATATTTTATATATCCATAAGAATGCAGAGATTGTCATGCATTATCGGTTCCATCATCGAATTTATTAGAATTTGTGGAAAATATTTCTCCTTTATTATTTTATTTTTATCAGAGTTCCATTATTTAATTATAAGGATAACTAAAGTCCCAAACATGGTCACGTAAAGTTATTTGATGCGATTGTAGCGTGATCAAATCTCATTCAGATAAAAACAGAACCTTATCTAACATTCAATGAACCAGCCTTGAGAGGAGTTTCAATACATTTTTGTGAATCATAACGTAGGTGGAGTCTACACAGAAAGATTTTAGATTTACGTAACATTAATGTCTAATGAATAGACAGTTCACATCAAATTTCATCTCCAATGAGTTTTGTCTATAATTACGAATTTAAATACTAATGTATATTCTATTTTTTTTTTTAACTATATCGGCGTAGTCCTAGATAAGTTACATAGAACAAAATGTTTTGTAGACAATGTCCATTTTAACTTGTGTAAACTTTTTTAGTATACTCCACATTATATTGAAGATGCTCTTGTAGTCTTTCGTAGCCCCGATTTATTTTAGATAATAATCAGATTTTTAATAGATTTTGATAAAAGTTAATAGAATGTGTGGTTGAAAAGTTGTGGATTTTCACAAGAAGTGATTAAAATTAATTAATTAATTTGATTTACGTTTTAATAAGATATTTTTAGTTGAACCAAAAAGGAATACACCACTTCATTATATATTTGGCGAATGCCACGGAATTAATTTCAATCACCTAACATAACAGGATTGTAGGGCAAGTTTATATTGGAAAAAAAATTCATGTACATGCATATTTGTGGGTTGACTTTGGCAAGATTTTGAGTTCAAGTTTCAACCGTCTATTTAAGAATTTTTTATAAGCTGACTCCAATCAAGTATTGTGTTAAAGATAATATATATAAATATGAATTCATGTTTTTCTAAAAGGTATTTTTGACGAGGTCGTTGAGTTCCATTATTCTCAAAATTCATTTTTTCAAAACTAATTTCAACCACATATTCTCCTATAAAATAATTTTACATGTAAATCAAAAGTTTTTCTTTATTTTTTAGTCACACATTTTTCAAAAAATTATTATTCTAAAATACATTATCCGCAAAAATGGGGCTAAAACGGGTAGTTTTGATCATTTAACGTACTTTTACAAGATAAAATTATTCAAGATGTTGAATTTTAGATTATCTAAGAATGAGAGAAGTCGTTGACATGCCTTGAGGACTTGACAATTGCACATGAACTGTAACTTTGAGAGAGAACCAAAATGTTAGCGTAGCTTCAAAAGAAGGGTGATTTCTTTGCTTGTTCATGACAAAAAGATGTTCACTAACCACTGGAAGTTGGACCAAAAATGGAGTAACATACAAATGAACAATAAAAATAACGTTAAATCAACAAATAATCCACCTTCTTAGCATTCAAAATTACAGAATCATGTGCCCTACCTCTCATCTTTCGCCTTTGAACCAGGAAGACTTTGTGCTAGGAATTATTGGAGGGCTCTTTCTTTATATAGTTGCAGATTTTAGACTTTGCACATTGCCAACAGAATTGTTACGTGTAAGTTAATGTCGATCATCCCCAATGGAGACCAAAAATAGTGTTGAGCAAAATCAAATCTCTGTGCTTCTTGAAGGTGAAGGATTTAATCGAATTCTTGCGAGAGAGTCTTCGGTAGGTCAATCTTCGCATATATTTTATCGCCATGCAGAAGGGGTACCCTTCAAATGGGAAATGCAGCCGGGGACGGCCAAGAATCAGCCGGAAAAAGATGTCATTCCGCCGCTTTCTCCACCGCCATTGATACAGAGCTTGGCGCTTCCTTTGCCTCAAGTAGATGAACCTGAAGAGGCAGGCTCAAAGCCCTCAAAGATCTGGCACAATTGGAAGAAAAGGTTGAAGAAAAGTAGTCAAAATAATAGCTCCAGGTTTGGTGATTCTGATGAAGAATTTGTAACGAATTCAGCTTCTTCATCTTCGTCTTCATCAAATTGTCACATTTCTGAATCGTCAAGGGTCCAAAGGGATTCGTTTGATGGTCCTTTCTGCTGCAGTCCATGGAACATCACAGCCATACTGGTTCGTATTTAATTAATTTGCATGAACTAATTAATTATAATTTTTCAAAGAAATTAACTTTTTTCCTTTTGAAATTGCCAACTTACAGGATGAAGGAAACACAAAGATATATTACTGCAGAACGCACAAGAAAGCATTTTCACTAGATGAAGATGGTTTAATCCTCAGCAGAATTCTGTCAAGAGTCTCTTCTGTCGACCAATCCGGTCCTTTACACAGTACTGAAATTACTTCTTCAGGGATACCCTTCAAATGGGAAATGCAACCCGGGACGCCGAAAAACGCACAAGAAAATGACGTAATCCCACCCCCGAGTCCTCCACCAGCGGTTCAAAGCCTGGCACTGCCTTGGCCTACACCTCCGTTTACTAAAGGAGAAGAAAAATCTAAGAGCTCAAAATGGTCAAGGGTCTGGTTTTGGATAAAACGAAAGAAAATGATCAAGCAAAATGAAAAGGTCCAAGAAATCAGCTTCAGATATGACCATAAGATGGAATTCTGCAAGCCTGATAAGGAATTTGATGCATTTTTGCGCAGTTCATCTTCATCTTCTGCTCACAAAACAAGTTGGACTTTGCGATTGTCCAAAACTAGAAGGGGCTGTTTAAGTTGGGTTTCTAGGAACAATAAGGCAATTCTTGTTTATGCGACAAGAAAACTAAAACACTAATTAATAAAACTTTTCATTCACATGAATCACTATTTGATTCGTAATATTACATGGCACTAGACATAACAATATTACGGAGTGCCCTTTCCCCAAAGCAAGTTCGCCACCAACCGTAGTAGCACCATCTGCTAAAACTTGTTCCTTTTTAATACATTTAATCCGTTGAACCTGGGTGTGTAATTCACCTTATGAAACATGTCTTCAACTGTATATCGTATTGCCCTTCTACATTCAACATTGACATGCTCATGGTTGTCGATCTCAGGTTTAATCCCAAATTTTATTTTGGTTTTGCATTAATTAGTTTATACGAGTACGTCCGCGGCTTGCCTGCTATTGAGCTTTTGTTGCCAAACCACCGTATTGGACAATGATGTGCTAGTTGTTGGATTTCAAGGGTTTTGTGGAAGCTGTTTAATTAGATTAGTCAGTAGGTCACCAGTTGGTTTTACAGTTACAGCAGCTATCTGTTGAAAGTTAGTTGAGCTAATTGCTATGATAAATCAACAGTCCCCTGGTTGGCTCTAATTGTGTAAATAGGGTTTTAATATCTTGTATAGAGCAGGGTGAAAGTTACATGAAGTGATGGTACTCGCTATCTGGGAAAAGCACAGGGAAAACTCATATTTGTATAGAGAGCTTATTGAAATTAAGAGAGACTTTTGAGTGTGTAACTTCTGCTTGGTGTATTTGATTGGGACAATTGTCATGTTCTTGAATGTAGGATCATCTTGATCAGATTCTAGTAAACTTCTGTTATTATTTCTGTTTTCTTCTTTCTTTCAATTCTGTACCATCACTGTAGGTCTTGTTTGTGTGTGTCAATCATTAACAGGTCTTTAACATCAGTTGATCCATTGTTGTGATTCTCTAATCACAAAAGAGGAGATATATATGAAAAAAAAAAAAATTTTTATTTCTAACTTGGATAGAATTTACAGAGATTACAAACTCTGAAAAAAAAAAAAAAAGAACCTTTCAAATTTCTCTCTAAACTCACTCTTTCTATTTCACCTTCTTTCTGAGGTTGTTTTACACTTCTCAAACATATCACCTATTTATAGTGAAAGACTTGCCATCCTTCATTAATTACACCTTGTTCATCTTCAACAAAATCTGGAAATGGTGGCTGCCTTCTTCTATTCATTTTACGGATAAGAAGGAAAAATATTTCCTTTTGCATTTAGTGCATAAGATTTCTTTGCCTCATTTTAGTCAACAACAAAGGCAAGTGGCTGGATGCTTGAGTCAACAAAAAAGAGAGGCTAAAGGCTGCACATTACAATTCTCCCCCTCCAGCCACATCTGAAGTAATTGTTATTTGGCAACCATCTCAACTATGTCTTGGCACATCTCTAGCTTTTCCTGTGGAACCACCTGATTCTCATTTGTATGAGTCTTTACCAGTTTCAGCAATTGTTGATCCATCACCTCTCGTATCCAATGATAACGGACGTCGATGTGCATAGTCCGAGAATGATACATTGAGTTCTTACTCAAGTCTAGAGCATTCTTGCTGTCACAATGTACTTTGTAATCTTTTTCCTTGATTCCTGGTTTTTGGAGAAATCTCTTTAAACATAATATTTATTTACCAGCTTCTACTGCTGCAACATACTCTGCTTCTATTCTGGATAAGGCAATGCACTTTTGTATTATTGACTACCATGACACAGTTCCCCTTGCAAAAAATCATGAAGTAGATTTTCTAGTATCAAGATCTCCATCCATATTTGAATCTATATAAACTTCCAAGATTGGATCAGCTCTCCCGTAGCATAGACATGAGGTACCTGAAAATCCACTTGACTGCCTCCTAATGTTCCTTTCCAGGATTAGAAAGAAAAAGACTTACCATGCCCACTGTATGATCAATTTCTGGCATGGTACATACGCATACATCAAGCTTTCAATTGCTGAAGAATAACGTACCAATGACATCTCCTCCATCTCTTCTTGGATGAGGGGCATGAACTCTTGCTCAACTTGAAGTGGTTGATCAGTGGAATGCTGACAGGTTGGCATCATGCATGTTGAATCTCTTGATCACTTGTTCAATATACTTCTTCTGAGATAGCCACAATCTTTTATTCTTCCTATCTCGAGTTATGTGCATTCCTAGATTCCATTGACCTAGGCCTAAGTCCTTCATGTCAACGGACTTAGAGAGTTTCTTCTTCAGTTGATTGATTCATTGCTTCTTGTCCAACGATCAATATGGCGTTTACATACAATAGAAGAGCAACAAAGACGCCATCCGAAAATTGTTGAATATAAACACATTGATCTGTAGCTATTCTTTTGTAGCCTTGACTTACCGTGAACGAGTCAAACTTTTTGTACCACTCCTTGGTGCTTGCTTAAAACCATACAAGCTCTTTTTCAACTTGCAAATGAAGTTCTCTTTTCCTGAAACTTCAAAACCTTCTCTCTGCTCCATATAAATTTCTACACATAGATCACCGTGAAGAAATGCTATCTTGACATCCATCTATTCAAGCTAGCTACTAATCCAAAGATAGCTCGAATTGAGGCCATCTTTACAACGGGTAAAAAAAATTCGTCAAAGTCAATTCCCTTTTTCTGCAGATATCCTTAACTACCAAATGGGCTTTATGTTATACCACCTTTCAACTGCCATCTTTCTTGAGCTTGAAAACCCGTTTGTTCCTTAGTGCTTTCTTTTCCTTCGAAAGTTCAACCAACTCATATGTCTGATTCTTCTGCAGTGACTCTATCTCAT
>CAIGRP010030273.1:0-18905 GCA_903798385.1 Fraxinus cuspidata
GTGAGATGTTGGTGGCGATGGGTTTATTGAGGTAGTGGTGGATCTGGCGCGAGATGTGGTGGTGTTTTTCGGCGACGTGTTGATTTGTTTGAAATTGTGTTGCTGTGGAGAGGTGGTGGTGTTTCTGGCAGCAATGGTGGCAGTGGTGCTGGAGGGAGCGGTGAGGTGGTAGTCACGAGTGTTGGTTGACAAATTATTTGGTGGATTTTGACCATTAAATTGGTTAATCCGTTCAATAAATAATATGCTAGTAATAAAAAAGATAAATTGTAACAAAAAAATAACTTGTGATTTAAAAAATTGTTATTTTGAGATCGATAATTTGAAAATTTGTGATTATGTGATAAGCTGTGACTTATAATATTTGTAATTTGTGGCTGATAAATAAATTGTGACGTATAAATTTTTGATTTGTGATTGATGAACAAATTGTGACCTATAAATTTTTTAATTGTTACCGTAAAATAATTTGTGACGTATAACATTTTTGATTGAAAATTTGTGACTGTTTGATAAATTGTGACTTATAATATTTGTGAATTGTGACCTATAAATAAATTGTGACGTATAAATTTATGATTTGCGATCGATGAACAAATTGAGGCTTATAAATTTTTCGAATTGTGAAAGTAAAATAATTTGTGATTTATAAATTTTTTGATTTGTGATCGAAAAATAATATGTGACTAATTAAATTGTTAATTTGTGATCAAATTGTATAAATTTGTAACATTAATATATTTAATTAATTAATTAAATCATAAATAAATTTTAATCAGTATCTGATTTTTGAAATTTGAAATATTTGTTCGTAATTTTGAACTATGTGATACTTAACCTCTTAATTATGAAATTTTTCCGTAGCCTATGCCGCCTAAATCCAAGGTTGGCAATGAACGTATCTTATGAGAGTGTTTAGTATGTTGAACTTAACTTTAACGAAAAATACATACAAAACATTTTCTTATTATTACCTTATCGTGGAAACTTTCTTATAATAACGAATCTTATATGTGTTAGTAGGAAAAGAACTTTGTCATTTTTCAGATCTCAAATGGGATAAAAACACATATAAATGGAAATAGAAAGAGATGTATCGGCACTGTCCTCAATTAGAAATTTAGTGAATTTTAAAAGTCCTTGTACTCGTGTGTCTCCAATAGAAATTTTAATGAATTCTGTTAAAGTTCATTAAAATCTAGCGTCATCAATAATTCGTGAATTTATAAAGATTTTATTAATAAAAGAATTTCAAGATATTTGGATGGATTTCTATACATAACAAACTCTTTTAAAATTTTGTCATTTTTAATATGATTTTTACGGAAATCTATTCGTGTAGTGTCCTCGACTGAGATTTGGATAGATTTTAAAAATCCTTCTAAATTCATGTGTTTCCAATTGAAATTTTAATATATTTTAATGAAATCTATTAAAATCTAGGTGTAATGAAATTCATTAAATTTTAAGCGTCCTCGATAAGTCATGGATTTCATTAATAAATGAATTTTAAAATATTTGGATGAATTTCAACTTAAAAATACATATATAAACAAACTCTTTTCAATTTTCACAAATTTTAATAAGATTCTTATAGATTTTGTGAAAATCTATTCAAATTCACGAATTTCATCAAAATTTCAGTTGAGGACAATCAACAACCCCCTAAATTACAAAATTTTCATTAGGATTTATAATCTTATAAAATCATAATTGAGGACCACTCGTAACTATAGTTCCTCCAAATTTGTTAGCAAATCTTATTTTCAATATGATATAGTTGAAAATTAAATTCGAATAAGACAATTAGTAATAGTGCACAAAAAATATTCAAATATAATCAAGTGGCATTAAATTTCCTGACTCTCATACAATTTTGTTCTATTTGTTTACTAAATTAAACAATAAATAATAACTCGAGGTTCTAGAATCAACGAAACTTTAATGTCAATATAGAACTCACTTAATCTTGGAATGAACAAAATTTAATGGAATAAACCATATGTACAGAAATTTTTTTTACAGATGTTTTACACACACTCACATATGTGGGGCACCGAAAATAAAAAATAAAAAAAACCCACCCACCTCTTGCATTTGTGAGTAGAGTACCTGTGAAACCAACCATCCCCTTTTAGTGTATTTAACTAGTTCCAACTGGATAAAGTTATGTCCAAATTTACTTTTTAAAAGTTTTTAAAAAATTGACTATTCAACTCGAACCACTCACCGTACATCAAATCGCGTAAACACGCATGAATCATATGATTCATTTGGCGGAATCTACTAGGTGAAAATTATGTATCTCTTTTTAAGTTTAAGCTATAAATGAATAATTTCTTTACATTTTCAATCTCTTTTATTGCTTTTACTCTTCATTATATTCTGACGAGTTCATAGCTGTCTCATTCTTGTTCATCCATTCTTCAGGTAAAATTTCTTGTCAATTTTGCTTCTCTCTTGGTTTAAATTCTTGATGGGTTTTACAGATTAACTGTTTTATTTTTATTTCTTCATTTTTCGGATTTGCCGAATATTAAAGCTTAGACTTGGATTTTGAATTTTGCTTCCTCTTATTTCTTGAATTTCGTATTTTTAGATTTTTTTACTTACTGGGTATCTCATTTTTCAAACAGATGATGGGTTGAAATTGTGGTTGAAAGAGATATTCTTGGAAATAAATTTTAATGTTGCAGTGCTAGTTTGTAATTATAGGAGTTCGAAATTTTTTTAAAAAATACGTCATTTATTTTTATGTCATAATTTATGTACTGCTAAGAAATCAAAAGCTCCATACTGAGAGAAATAACCATTAGCCATGTGATTTCAGTAGTTGCCCGGGTTTCTTCTCCTCTCTCTCTCACTCTCTCTTTTTTGGTTGGAGATGGGGGTTGAATTTGTTAGTATAATACATAAACCTATGTAGATCCTCCATTTCAATTTGTGGTTAGTTATTGAATCAGGTTAAGTTTGCGCATTAATCTTTGCAAGGTTAAGTTCATAGGGTTGAATGTTGGTTGTTTAAACATGTATTCAGATTGTTACAGGCTGAATACGCAAACTACCTTTGCAAAATTCCTTGCAGACCCTCAATGTGTTGCCTAATAAGAGAACAAGAGAATTGATCGTGAATCCAATTCAAACAACTATGGTTCATGGCTTGTCCATTGAATGCGGTCATGATAATAATTATTTACTCACGACAACATCATTGTAGTTACCTTGTTATTATCTTTGTACATGAACAACGAAGATTCAGTGTCCAATTAGTTGTTGAGTGTGGAAACGACTCTAATGTCGGCTTCTGGACTCATGGGTGCTCTGCATGAGAGAGAAGTCAATGCAAAGTGATTGAGAACATTGTTGATCTTGTGGTCATGGTTTCGTTTTGTACTTTAAGATCTATGTTGTGCTGTTACTGCAATAGATCTGGAAATTGTCTGGACTAGACCTTGGGGATTTTGTTGGGTTCATATACCGAAGGATTTCTGCCTATATGCCCACTTCTCATGCAAATATGTTGTGTGTGTGTGTGGGGTAGGGGAGGGGGGGGTAGGGGGGTTATAGGCCCTTTAGACATTGATACCAAGCCAAACTCAAATCTTTAAATAAACTGATCGGGTGGGAAAATTTTGGAAAGTAGTTAATCAAAATATTCGCTGGCAACTGTGTTGAGGAATGCATACTTTGCGACAGGTTTAGTTTCAGGATTATTTAAGAGGTTGGGGCTCATATATGTTTCCTATGAATATCATTTTGTATCAGAAGTAAGAGTTGATCGATAATTTGGTCTATGTGTGATCTATGGAGAAGAATGCCTTGTTGTGTACATATGAACAGGTCCTTTTTAACATAATTTGGATTTCGCGCAGAACCAATTAGTTACTGCTCCGGTTGGCTTGTAAGGTGAATGGTTTCAGTTGTCTTAGTGAATCAATGACTCTTTGATCTATCTTGATTTTAAGATGTAGTGCACTTATTATTCCCAGTCCTAGCTTGAAATAATACTCTCTCCTAGGGCTAAGCACTAGTGTTTGATGTACATTTCACTCAACCTGCTGAAGACATGTTGTACACATAGAGATGTATTTAAAGTTGCTTATAGTTTTCTAAATTTGGATTTGCCAAGGACAAGAAGATGCATGCTTGACCGGCACGAACACTTCTCAAGTCAATATGTTGACTGATATACAAAATCACAACATACATGGGTTCGATAACAGAAATCCAAATTTGATAGCCAAATCAATAAAGGGAGAAGTCGCGCAGCATTTAAAGTATATCCAGTGGTCATAGTTCAGCTACCTAAATAAATTTCACAGAACTTCAAGAAAGATGAAATTTGATTTCTTAAGTTTTTAAATGTTCATTGTTCCATGATCCTAAGATCCACAATACGCTTCACATTAAGTAGTAAAGGCTCTAGATGGCTATTTTGGGTCTTTAAATGTTTTCGAAGGATCTTGGATTTACTCCCAAAAACGAAATATATCTTTATGGATTATATGCTTTTCTTTGAGCTTCTTGTACACACCAATTCTCAAAGCTAAGGGGTTGTTCTCTTTGTGTTTCAGTTTTGTGTTTTGAGTTTTGAATTCATTTTGAGTTTTGAGTTTTGAGTGTTCATTTTGAGATTGTTGAAAATGTGTTCTCTTTGATATTTTGAAAAATTGTTTTGAAAACACCAAAAACAAGTTTTAAAAATTTTGATTTGATTATAACTGAAAACACTTAAAACGACAAATTTGTCGTTTTGTGTTTTCTTTATAAATTTTTAACTTGTTTTCAAAAATGCCTTTTCGAAAATGGGAAAAAGAATGCGTTTTCGCTGTTTTGGAAAATCGAAAACAGAAGACGGCTTGAAAACAGATCCTAAGTCTCTGTCTGACACCACAATTGGTCTGAATAAGGAGGATAAAGTAAAAGGCAAATTGTGCAATGCACCAGGCAATAGTCTGAATCTCATGAGGTGCTTGATTTAGTCACCTTCGTTAAATATGGCCACTGTAAATCTCTGTAGAGATAAAATATAAAGATATGAAGTGCCCATTATTCTAGTTGTGCGGCTTGTAACTTTACGATTTCACAGTTTTCATCTTTTATTTTACCAAACTGTCAATCCCTCTGTCCTTAATTGTATATGATATTTTGAGGTGGCACTGGATTTTACGTGGAAGTTGAAAAGATGAGAATTTGTTGTACCTTCGCCTTTTCACCCTTGAACTAATTGCCAAGAAGTTTTGTCAATCATGTCTGTGGAATGAAGTAGGAACATTTAGTCATACATAGAGGAAACTTTAAGAAAATATGATCCATTCTTCTCTTACTTTAATTGAAATCCTGTGAGTTCCACTTTAATTGTCATTGTTTTGCATCCCCACTTCATAGTCTAGTAACAATATTCTATATCAAGCCTCCGTTTGATCCAAATTTGTAAATTTTCCAAACATAGGCTAAATAATCAGTTTCCTTTTTTTTTTTTCCCTTTCTTTTTAAGTTATGAAATTTTGCTACCCTATAAGGGTATGAAGTGAGGTACTCTTTTCTCTGTTCTTTTATACTGTTTAGTTTATGTAATAGAGTAATTATTTTAATTGGAATTTAAAAGTAAGTATTGTGATAATAACTAATTGTTTGAATTCCTTTTCGTGTCATATAATCTAATTATTTTGTCAGAATACGATCTATAAAGGCGTTTAACACTTCATTATCTGGACTTTGATTTTTATTTGCTGCCATCTTTGTTGCTGGAGTGTACATGTTGTTAGAGAAAGGGCTGTGATTCTGGTATTTTTCTTTTTAGTTTCCTCTTTTCAATTTTTTTGATAATATTAATCACTACTATGCATTGCATTAGTGAGAGTGGGAGACTGACATCGCACATGAGGCTTTCATTGAACGCCTTAAAGCACACAATTTGGAGAAAAATAAAAATAAAACAAATTAGAGCTAATCTTAATTTTAAAAACTTACTTTATTTGTTGGCCACCAGCTCTTGCAAGTTTTCTTATTGTTTAAAACAAGAATGAATTTGTTCCCATAGATACTATGCTTCCTCTGCATTATTCTCATTCTTTTGGTTATATATCCGAGCCTCTTTTTGTTGGATTCTTCCATGCACGTTGTGCTTATCTCGCTGAAGAAACTGATTAATCAACTCATCATCCATCTCAGGCAATCCTGATGAGACGATATGGTGTTGTAGGAGATGAGGATTATAAATGCTTGTGCATTATTCAGTTTTGAATTGTTTACCTTTTAGCTTCTCTTGCAAGACATCTCTATTTAAGCTTGTTAAACTAATGATACATTCAACTTAGATTTGGCATCTATTTAGCCTTTTTTCTTTCTTTACGTAGTCTTTTAAATCTTTTTCTGTGACCATCAAACCCTGAACTTGATGCAACCTACAAAAAGTAGACATATGTGGCCTTTAGGGACCATCCTAAAGCCTAAAGTAAATTCCCTTCTCGGTCATACACTGTTATTAGTTTCCTATATTCTTTTTATTGTTATTACTTTTTAATTATTATGAGTATTCTTTTGCTACTTTTAAATTTCTCACTAGCACTAGGATTAAGTCGTGTTATCGTAGGGGGTGTACTGAAAAAAAATCGAGTCTCCTTGATTGAGTACAAATTCTCTGTATTCTTTGAGAATCAAGTTTTTTATGACTATTTCCCGGTATTTGTATGTTGCTCGTGAATTCAGTGCATTGATGATTTCCTACGCGCTTCACTGCAAATTTAAACAATGAAATCACACTATCTTAATTACAATATGAATGCTAAAAATTGTGTTCATTCAAGTTCTGCTGGATATTTTTTATACTTATTGATCTCCTTGTGCTGCTGCAGAGTTTATTGTTACAGCATTGAATGTTTTCTAAACACATTCATATTGCTTCCAGGCAGTTCAGATCTGCTAAGCTTCGTCTGCCATAAATTCTGCATCGAGTTGTACAAAATCACATTTAGGAAATGAACCAACCTTCCAGTGAACAAGAAGTAAGCTGATATACTATACTATCAATTCCCCAGCTCCGATTAAACTGCTTCTAAAGGTAAAATTTCAATGCAGGATCAAGTTACTGTTGCAGGGTTCGACCTTGTGAGGTCACCTGATTCAAGTTACAGCAATGTGTACCCGGGAAACGAAGATGAAGATCGAGAACCACCTTCACTACCCCCTCACTTGCAGCATACCGTGCTAAACCACCCGACAAATCAAGATCCTCATGCCGCACTCCCGGACCCACAAAATGTCACTCTAAATCATCTTTATATTGAGGGCAGAGAAACTCCTCGATCAGTGGTGGCACTCGGGGTCACTCATCGCTTCCGTTCAAAATTTGTTACTGTGGTGCTCTATAAACCAGTACCAAGAAGAGGAAACAGCAGTAGGTGATTTGATTTGCATGAAGCACAAACTCGTTAGGTTGTTTGAATCTATGTTTTGACTGAAATAGGAGCAGTAATTACTTAAAATCCAATTTAGCAGAAAAAGAGGTTTATTACCTTAAAAACTCCTGTAGTGAATCTTGTGTGTTATATACATCAGTTTTTAAGGATAGAGATGCTCTATTGGAAGTTATAAAAAAAGTATCCTATTGTGTTCTTTATTCTTATCTACAATAGTAGCTGTTTAAGAATTTCAAATATTTATGTTTTCTTGAAGCGGTAGTGCTATCATTTTGAAATTCGACGAAGACCCAAAATGTAGTTTATTGTTGTTTTCGTTTCTTCTTATTCTCCTCAATCTACAAAAATAAATAAACCAAACGACTAGAGAAGATTTTAGTAACCGAATGGTATAGCAAAATTTTGCAAGTTTCGACATGTCTAATCATGATTATCAATGCATATAAAGACGGACATTTCACTTCTTTAATCTCGGATCCTCCCCGTTCATAGCGGCAAATCCACGAGCATCAAAATTGATTTAGAATTGCAGCTATGGGAAGTTAAGTCTAGCTGCTTATCTTCTCACTGCCTCCACATAAACTACAGGATCGAGCTGAAGAGCATTTTGTGCAGTAGCTCCACTTTTTTGGAAGCCCGTATATTTACAATGTACACGGTAGAGGAAGAGAGTAATATTAAAAATATTTACCCTGCCGTGTATCTAGTTGCCATATTCTTTGCCCTCGTTCTTGCTTTTTCGGCGCTGTCATCTGATAATCTCTTTAGAACAAATCCTTCACCATTGCATTCAGAACAAATACCCGATTGTTCACGGTCTTCACAGGAACCTGCCAATCATTGAGTCAGAGTCGAAAGAAAAACAGCAAAACAGCAGACTGTTCTTGAAGAGATAAGTGAACAAGATAACTAGGCTCTAGATAGTCCAACGTGAAAAGGTGATTGCAAAATTAAGTCTGTTAAATAAAATTGACGACATGCAATGTTCTTATATTCCAGTATCAATTGTTCGATATCGATCTTGAATTTACAGCGGTATGAAACATTGTTTCTCAAAAAATTACAGATTTCTTTAAGCCTCTACACATACCTCAGTTGCTGCAGAAGATTTTGTTCTTCTCCTAAGGATAGTAGCAGCAGCAACTGCAACAGAGGCAACTGTTTATGGTAGTGCAGACGATATTCTAAAAGTTTCTCTAGCTTTTACTTTTACATTCTTAAACATAGCTATTTCCTGTTGTTCGGTTTAAAAACTATGCTATACATACGAATTATAACATATAAACAAGTAAAGCACGAGTCATAAGAGTAATGGGTTGTTTTTCTTTAGAGTAATGAATTGGATGGGTAGAAATTCAATCGTGTTGTCAAGGCCCGAGCTAGAAAGTGCAAGGTTATAGTCTTAGCAATTCTGAAAGCTTATATCCCTGTAAGGTAAATGACATTCAAAAAACCAAATGGTGGATCGACATAAAAAGGTATAGACATAATTTTGTTCGTGATAAAGTATTAACAGTACAGACGAAAAAGGAAACAGAAAGGTAACTGCATGGATGTCAAATTCTGCACTGTAAAGCAGGAGCTTTTGGATCAAGTCCATTCATTACACGCTAATGATACTAACTTAAGATTAAATTATCTAAATTTGACACATTCTCCACGTTTATGCGAGTAAACACTTAATATTTTTAACAACAACCAGAACTTGCATCCTCACTTTAATGCTAATCAATTACGTGCTAGTTTATATCTGTGGAAATATTTATTATCTTTTTTCGCTCAACCAACTCTTTTCCTCAAGTAAAATTCACTAAAACATGGCCATCAACTCCCAATATAGAGTTGCTAATTGGCTTCAAATTTAAACATTTCATCATGCAGTAATGTGTGAAGCCTATGACTATCCTCTCCACCTTTCTCACTCGATTGCAGGTCGACCTAGACCCTCTGCTATAGAAAGAATTTAGGGGTTGGTGCCATTTTTCATATGCTAGACATAAGAGAGGTATGAGAAAATCCTCATAATCTCCACCTTCATTATAGTGAAAGCAAGTGGACATAGTTCTCATATTGAGTGTGAACCACTGTAAATCCACGTGTTACTTTACGTTTTCCAGTTTCCTTTTTGTTTATTATTGCTCTCGAAATTAGATATTGGGTCATTAATCCATAACACATCGAGGGTCCATAAGTTGATATCATAAATTGGAAGACAGCAACTATGTGTATATGCCTCTCCACCAGCATACTCAAGCCCCATTAAGTACTCTCCTTAAATGGAACTTAAACCCGGTAAGTTTTGCTTTCTCAATGCATCCCTTTTTCCCAACGGCTCCGAGTAATATTCATGGCATAGTACTAACCAAGAACTAACTTCAACTACTATTCAAATTAAAACCAACCTCATCAAATCTTCCCTAACCACCAAATTCAGTGTCCCCTTCCTTAAAAGACAATAAATTTGAGCCCTTTTTCTTGAAATCACAACCACTTGATGTAATTTCTTCTTTAAATCATTGGACACCCAACTTTAAATTACACTTAAATTCACACTCCATGAAAAAAGAACCCATCAAGAAATCCACAACTATATTCTTTAATATTCATAAATGACTTAGAAAATGTCATTAATAATAAATCCCTTCTAATCAACTACCTTTGGTTGAGTTCTTATTGCAATAAACAAAGAATTTATCACACCAACTTCTACACAGGTAAAAAGATTTATATTTATGCTACTTTCAACTACTAAAACTACCACCACAAAATAAAAGATTTAAAAAAACTAAAAGGCATTTTTTGAAAAGAGAGAGATGAATTTTGGGTCTTAATAAAGGAAGCAACCTGTAGAGTTGGAGTCTGCAACCCAAGCTCCATTTGCATTTATGAATGAATTAAATTTCAAATTTTCCACTCGTTTCCAATTTTTTTTTCTTTGGGAAATTGTTTGTTCTTTTTCCATGTTAATAAATTTTGGTCGAAGTCTTCAATTGAAATCATCTTTTAAATTTAATCACAAATTTTGGTCATGTGCTCAAATTATCTCCATTTAATTACATCGATCTTACTTCTCCAACGATGAGGAACTAATAGAATATTACGAGATTATTGTGTCTAATTCTGTTTGTCTAATTTGAAAACTTTTAAGTTAGATTATACCACACTATATAAGCTAAAAAAAAAAGTTAAAATCTTGTTAATTATTTTATATTACTATGGTGACGAGAGTAGAATTCTCTAAAATTGAAGTGACCAACCAAAATTTTATAAAAAGTGTACCTTAGTGCTCAAACATTGGTCCCTCTTACCTGGCACTCCACAAAATATCACCAGTTGATGTAAATGCGGCGTCGCTTAGATTTAAAGCACGTATAAAGGGTAATTTGAAAATTGACTTTAATTGCATTTGGCAGAAATTCACGGGCATTCTTACCTCCCCATCAGGCACTAAACTATCAAAAGTGCACCCACAAAACCAACTCATGCCCATCTCCCGTGCACTCTCCATAGTACGTTGAATTAGACACCCTTGACAAAGATTAACGGAATTATAGCCACAGGACCACAATGTTGTGAATTTTGATTCAAATAATTCGTGGATTCCTAACTTATAAGATAGCAATATTTTTTCTTGGACATGTTCAAGAAAGAAATACCTTATCCAACTTATTAAAATTGACAAGTAGTATCTAGGTTGTACTTTTTAACGTTGTTTTTCTATAGTCGTTGAATATTGTTTCCCAACAATCAATAAAAGTTAAATTTTTCTCAAATAGTTATTACACTTTCAAGGTTATTTCCCAAGATTATTATAGTTTAAACATTGTTCCATCCATCACTCTCGATTGTTCGAAAAATTAAAATTTTGTTTGTCATGTCATCAATATCGTTAAATTTTAAATAGAAAGAGACGAACTGACGGATGAAAAACAATGTTGCAACAATGACTACCAACTAAGATTTTTTTTAAAAAAATTTAGGCCATGATTGAAAAATAATGTTCAAACTACCGTAACAATTGAAAAGTTTTAAACTCATACGTATCATAAACTATGCATTAATACAAAAATAAATGCAGGAGTGTGTGTGTAATAATTTCAAATATCCAAGTATTCTTTGCCTTCAGTTAGCTGTGCTACTCACGAGTCTATTTAAGTCCCCAATTCACCTCTTCTTTCCATATGCCATATAAACCTCTCTTTCCACACAACACAAACATCACAAACAAAGCAACCCAAATATGTTTCGAACAACATTTATTTGTCTTCTTCTTTTGTTGTCTCCAATATATGAAACAATGGCTAGGCATCATCCAATATTGCCTAGTGCACCCTCTACTGCATTGCCATTAGGGTCCAAGGCTAGTGACTTTGTCACCTTAAAGCCATTGTTGAGTCACAAGCAGAGAGTTTTCCATAAGAAGGAAGTGAAGAATTGCAAGCCGAAAGGGTCCGGCCACTCGTCCGCCCCTAGTCGTTATGTGAATTATCACACTCATGGCTCGATGAGGTGCTTTTCGAGCAAGGATTCTCAGCAACCTTAGAAACGTATTTGGGATGAAGGATTAATGTAACATGGCCAAGCCAGCTTGTGAGAGAACTAGCTGATTTTGAGTGAGTGGTGAGAATACATGGTTTTTGGCTTGAAAACTGTAATTCATTTGTTCTAGCTGTGAGTGTTCTTGTGGAGTGTACAAGGAAATGAAGATTGTATTGTTTTTCAACTTTCACAATTTTGGTTGTAATATCAGTTGTTGTCAACCCGTGTGTAGACTGTACATCATCACGACGTTGAAGATTAAAATTAAATATTTTATATATCGTTTCTTTGAACATATTGAACTTTTAACCATCACTTATTTTTATAAGTTAACACCTCCCGTTTGTCTAACTATAAAAGATTTTCAAAATTCATTCTGCCTCCAAAATTTGGGTGGAGAAACTGATCAACATCAGACATATTTTAACTTGTAATGGAGAAAATATTCACTATAGTAGTAATTGTTGAACGGTGCAATAAATCAAGTATGTACTATTTACAACTCCATTTATATTACCGATTCATCTTTTCAACACGATTAAATATGTCAAAATACAAAACAAGAGATTGGACTAGAAACCGTGTACCATCAGGGACACAAAAGCGGCTTTTATTGACACGAGCAAGGTAACGACGTATGTCCTGCTAATGACACAAAAGGAGTGCAATGGACACTAGTATATCGAATTTGAAAATATGCATAAGCGCAATTGAAAAGGTGTTACGTGATTGATACAAAAGGTGCACAAATTGACGAGTTCAAATCTCTATCCTTACCTACTTATTTTCTCAATCAATTTTGACACAATACCATAATTGTTTTGAGTTTTAAAATTTGAGTGCAATACAATTCAGCTTTTTAAAAGACATAAGAAAACTATACTCCCCTAAAATTTCGATACTTCATTTTAAAATTATAATGATGTGTCAAAATTTGATTTGAGTCGACAGTTAAAGGAAATAGAGAGGTAAAATAACCAAAAAAAAAAAAAGGAAAAACTATTTCACGGTAACAATGAAACCCTTATTTATTTCAATGTATTGGACAATGAACGAGAGACCCACTGTCACGTAGGCAAAAACATCATATCAACACTAGTTTTTTATAGACAAGTTTCATAATAAATGCTATAAATAGTTACAAAATATGACATACAATAAATAGATATAGCTTAACATATCCAACTCATTTAACAATTCAACCATCCAAGAATCGCTGGGATGGAAGATGTTTCAAATAAACGAGCAATAATGAGAAATCGAAGTTGTGCAGATTTAATACGAGTTCACAGATTTATCATGATATATTATTATCATAAATGTACATAATGACTGGAGAGAAATTGGTAGTCCGTGAATATTTAGATTCATAATTAATAACAGTAAAGCAATACGGGTATATACGATCTTCCACCTCAAAAGTTACTTTGAAATTAACTCTTATTTGCCAAAATTTAAAAATACAAAATCCCATTGTTAGGCAAAAGCCGTGACTTAGAAAATAACTTTTACGCTTACCCAAACATGTCACATGCAATCCGTTCCCTGATGAATGCTAGAAGAGGATAGTATTTCAGTTCATGTTTCTGAAAAGAAAAAATGCACTACATGCACACAATAAAAAAAGAACTTGAACACCATATTGTACGGCCAGGAAGAAGTAATAAGTCAATCGAGTAATCATACAAACTCCAGATTCTCGGAAGCAAGATAAACTTCAAGGTACATAAGCAAGCAAACGATCACCCATTCCTGTTTACTACAAATGTATGAAGGAGAGATTACGGGAAAGTAGTACTGGAAATCTAACTATATAAATCATCTTCATCAGCTCCACCAGCAGAAGCTGCAAAGGGATCAGCTGCAGGAGCCCCAGTTCCTGACTCTGCAAACCGGAATTCAGTTCCAAATCCCCTAGATTGCTGCAAGGTCTGAGCAAAAGCTTGGTATTTGCGTATATCAGCATCACTCACACTTCTACGTGCATACTTCATGGACTCCTCAAAATGTGCAGGCTTGATCTCCGCTACTTCATCATCGACGTCCTCATCCATTGAATCAGGATTATCCTTTCTCCTCCTCTCCCTTTCTATATCCTGAAATAAGGAGAATTTGTTGTCAATTGTCAATGACCTCTAGCACCCAAAATATTAACACAGACCAATTTTATTTCAAATTTGTCTACTCAAATAAAAGAATCAACAGCGTCTAAGATAATGAGGCTGACAAGATTACAGATCATGGGTAAGCTTTGAGATCTTTAAGTATGCAATCTGGATATAACTTGCCTAATCATACTAGTTATCATGATGGTTAAGTAAAAGGCTAACCCCTCGTTTGGTAAGAATTAAAAATCTAATCAACCACATATTTCACCAACTTTTATCAAAATCTACTAAAAATCTAATTTTAATCTCCACCAAACATGGCTAAATATAATCTGGTGTCTAGAGAACATCTGAAGTTCCACCAAGCAGAAACCAGAAATACTAGTATATGTAAGCTGTTAAAATCAATAGAAACTTGAGCTTAATCGAAATCTGTTTCTGTTACCTAATACAAGGGCTAGTTGCCAAAAAAGAAAATGTGATCATCTGTCTGAGTCATCTTCTAGAAACAAGAATGTGAATATTTACAAAAACAGAGAAAAAATACATATAATTGATGATAATGAGAGATTTTTCATCATATGTAATGGAAACTAACAGAAGAAACATACTGCAAGAAAACAACTCAGGATAGCCTAGAATTCTGGATTCTAATAAAGCTGAAATATCCAGAGAAGCAAAGGGGCATAGAAGAATAACAAAATGTACGTACATCTGAGAGTGCACACTGAGAACAGAAAACATAATTAGTACATGTAATATCTTCACGTTACCAGCAATTTTTATAATAAATCATTATTATTATCAAATTTTACGGTGTCATCTTATATGGAGATAGATGGATAATCTCATGTATTCGCAGAAATTAAAAGAAAGGGTAAGCTAAGAAGTGAGCAAAAGCTTACTTTCTCAATGTTCTCTCTTATTGCATATTTACAAGCCCTTTGGCATATCTCTGTGATATCTGCCCCACTAAATCCTTGAGTATATTTAGCAAGCGCTCTCAGATCAATGTCCTTTGAAAGCGGTGATTTTCTGAGACAGGCCTTGAAAATCTGATGACGTGAGTCTTCATCTGGGAGAGGAATATATATTAACTGATCAAGACGACCTGGACGTAGAAGTGCGGGGTCAATTATATCAGGTCTGTTAGTAGCCCCAATAATGAACACGGTCTTTTTTGCATTCATGCCATCCATTTCAGTTAGGAGTTGGTTGAGAACCCGGTCAGCAGCACCACCAGCATCTCCAACACTGCCTCCTCTCTGCAATAATACCAAAGTGGGTTGAACAGAAGTTTCATTGTCTTCGGCACTAGTATAGGAAAATAAAATTGCAGTTCTCTACAGTTTACTTTATTTCGTCACAACCACAAGATTAGGAATATGGTCCTAAACTAAATGATTTTTCCTTACAAGATTATGAGCATTTTCAGGTGGGCCTACAGAAAAGAAAAGCTTTTTTAAGTTAAAAAAGTGAACTTATGGAATAGAATTCATTTTTGAACCAAGCTTTGCTAATAAGTATATTAATCACATTTATATTAGAGAACCTAGTTACTTTTAAGTTGAACAAGTACGACAAATTACTGAAATGCCTTTATGTATGGGAATCTAGTTTAAGGGAAAAAAAATTCCGCGGCCAAAGCAAAAGATAAACACTTGCTCAGAAAATAAATATCACTCCATCGGCTGCTCATTTTTTGTTTAGCTCATTTTCGATCATTTGCTAAGAAAAGGAAGCTTTTGTTTAAGCATATACATGCTTGGCAATAAAAGGTGCTTGTAAGAATGTTTGACCAACTTGTAAACCCATAAACATGCTACTCAACAATTCACACTAAACAACTGAGGTCAAGGGTTCAAGGATTGGTACCTCCCTCCCCTTCACTCCCCACTGAAAAAAAACATTCACACTAAACAGACATGACATGCAGAAGACCAACCTGAGTAGCAATAGAGTCAAGCTCATCAAAGAAGAGAACACATGGTGCAGATTGTCTAGCCTTGTCAAAGATTTCACGAACGTTAGCTTCACTCTCTCCAAACCACATGGTAAGCAATTCAGGTCCTTTAACACTAATGAAATTTGCTTGACATTCATTTGCAATTGCCTTGGCCAGTAGGGTTTTACCACATCCAGGAGGACCATAGAAAAGAACACCTTTTGAAGGTGACATACCAAATTTCTCAAACTTCTCTGGATGTTCCACCGGATATTGAACGGTCTACAAGAAAACAAAAGGTTAACAATGTTCCAACTCCTAAAAATGCACAATATATATATATATATATATATGGTCTACAAGAAAACAAAAGGTTAACAATGTTCCAACTCCTAAAAATGCACAATATATATAAATATATATATATATATGGTACAGCTCAAATCTAACTTGATGGTTTCAATTACCTCTTGAAGCTCCCTCTTGACATTTTCAAGCCCTCCAATATCCTCCCAGGAGACATTGGGCACTTCAACAACCTGCTCATCAAGTAAGAAAAATAGAGAACACAAATCACAAAATTAAGATTCATTTCCCATATCGGCAAGTAGATATGTTGCAGCGGAAAGTCACTCACAGTTTCACGCAAAGCAGAAGGATTGCTTATTCCAAGAGCAGTCTGGAAGTGCTCATTTGTAACAGCCATAGAGTTTAGTATCTCAGCATCAATCGAATCATCTTCTAAATCAATGACATCCATTTTCTCTCTAATGCACTGGAGCGCAGCTTCAGTGCAGAGAGCTGCAAGGTCAGCACCAACATAGCCATGGGTATCTTTCGCAACTCTTTCTAAATCAACCTGCATCATCATAATAATTATATTAGTAAATTTTTCATTTCGTTCCCATGAAAACAAATTTTGATTTTAAAAGTAAAATGACAGCCTTACATCATCAGAAAGCTTCATGTTCTTAGTGTGTATACGTAGAACTTCAAGGCGTCCAACTTCATCAGGAACACCAATGTCTATTTCCCTGTCAAACCTACCAAACCTTCTAAGAGCCGGATCAATGCTGTTTGGACGATTAGTTGCCCCCATAACAATGACGTGTGCACGAGATTTCAGTCCATCCATGAGAGTCAAGAGTTGAGAAACAATCCTCCTTTCAACTTCGCCATGTGTCTTCTCTCGCTTAGGTGCTATTGAATCAATTTCATCAATAAAAATAATTGATGGTGCATTCTTCTCAGCCTCCTCAAATGCCTTTCTAAGATTGCTTTCACTCTCTCCGGCCAATTTGGACATAATTTCGGGCCCATTAATCAAGAAGAAAAAAGCACCTGTTTCATTTGCAACGGCTCTAGCAATTAAGGTCTTTCCAGAACCAGGAGGTCCGTAAAGCAAAATTCCTTTCGGTGGTTTCACACCAATGGATTTGAAAAGCTGAGGATGCCTCAGGGGCAACTCCACCAATTCACGAATCTGAGCCATTTGTTTCCTGACGCCACCCACATCATCATAGCCAATCTCATCTAACCTATCCTCATCCTCTCTCCTCACAGGCTCCCCTTCACAGAAGATCTCAGTATCAGGAGCAACAACACAATACTCCCCAGGATCAGTTTCAATGACTTTAAATTCCACGCTTCTCATCCCACCTCTCACTAGAAAATGGTCGCCTTTCCTCAAAGGGCGATATGCCTCGAGAAAGTAAGCTGCAGATGGAATATTGTCAGTTAAGCAAGACTGTGAAAAACATAAACTACAGAATGTGGACGAACGAGACGAAACAACATTGAATCAGCAAACAGATACAAATTTTCAACTCATCAAAAGAGCAATCCATGCATTCAATGGCAGTAAACAAGCACTAGATAATATTGAATCAACCAACTCTCATCTATTAGAGCCACACATCACAAGTGAAACCAAACAATTTAATCGTGTTCAAGGACTTACGTTTCAGGTACACGTCAAACAGATCCCCCGTGAGACCTTCTATCGTGTCATCCAGGGGCAGGACATGGACACGCTTTCCGTATTTGACGTCTGGGCACTGGTGCACAGATACTACATCTCCAAGCCGAACCCTCAAGTTCGTCCTGACAACCTTGTTCATTCTAATCTTCGGCTCCTCGCAGGTCTCATCAGCAAGGGCAATGCACACTGTATCCTTCCTTTTCTTCCCCTGGAAAGCATTGTTGCAGAATACCAAGAATGTGAGGTCACCAAAATATGAGCATGCTGAGTTAATAGGTAAAGCTGAACATGCCACATAACTGTAACTATTTATTAGTCGATATAATATGCCCAGAAACCATTAACACATATTCTGAAGTGAAACCCTGTAAACTTCTTCCTACAGTTAATCCCTACATAAGCAAAAGATGATTTATTTACGCATCCTACATATGATTGAATAAAAGTAAATATGACCATAACTGGAACACGCAAAACTGATCTTGAAACCTCAGTAACCTTGATACACAGATAGTGTCTCACAGAAATAACATAGGGTTTAACAAAAACTAAATTAAGTGCCAAAAGGACAAATATCTAGCTGGCAATAATCCTAAAGCAAGGTCAAGTATTTTCATTCTCTACATAATAACGCATTTAAGGGCTTAGAAAGTCTTAAATCATAGAAATTCAGATTCCCTAAAACACAACTCACAATTTACAAATCCTTCCAGTCAAGACATATTTCTAATATTATTAACTAAATTGAAGTACCACAGTCAGTTAATTCAAGCCTACCCAATTCTAAGTTGACTAATAAGTTCACACACTTATTCGGGGTCTAAAATAACAATATTTGATAGTTCTTTTGATAAAATATATCCTAAATTGTTGTATTTTATGTTACATAGGTAAAACTCAATGATTAGATG